>KN499199.1:0-14912 GCA_000787155.1 Scartelaos histophorus | reverse complement strand
AAAAAAAAAAAAAAAAAAAAAAAAAAAAAACTGGCTACAATTCGAAATTATTGAGTGTGCAATGAAATATTCACACACATTTTTACACATTATTTTTACATTAGTTTGTCAATAGTTTACGATTTGACCTTTCATGACCTTTTATTCCATACCAAATCATGAATTCACAAGTAACATTATTTATCATTGCCTGAGCAGCCAATCCTAGAAAGGTCTGGAAACGGACCATAAAGCTTCCAGTGGCTATAAAACACTAAATTGTAGTGTGTGTATCCTACAGAACAAAATATATAACTTATTTGACCTGAGATTAATTAAAACTTTTAAAACTTTAGTGCTTGGATTGTTTATACTACAGAAATCTGTACTGTTCCTTAGCGCTATGCTTCATTTATTATTTTTTGCCTATTTTTCGTGTAATCCGCCATGTTTGTTTTGACCTGAAAGTACCATGCATCTCTCTGATTGGTTAATCTTTCTGTGAATCCAGCTTGAAGTCTCCAAACTATGCTGCAGCTTTCTTCAGGGGCACTGTAAGGATCTGTTTTAGATTTAAATTTAGACATTAGACTTACACAAACTATATTGATCCACAAGGGAAATTTTTTTGGACACTGTAGCTCACTCATCACAATATAATATAATAACATAGAGCAGGAAAATAAAATAAAATAAAATAAAATAAAATAAATGGTAAAAATGTTGGGACCACACTAAAGATCACCACACTAAATATTTCTAGCACTGACAAAAAAAATAAAAATAATAATAACTATAACTTACCTTATGCATATTTTATTTATTTAATATTTAAACTAATCAAAAACAAGGCTAAAGTTGTATTGTTTCATTCATGTGTGTTTATTAATCTATAAATCCAGTAATTATCTGAGCACAAAAAAAAAAAAATGCTCAGTTTAAATTTTGCTGGGATTGTTGCATCATAGTTAAAAAAAAACAACAACAGGCTTTTCCTTATTTGTTCTGTTGTTGATTGTGTTTGTGCTGTTTTTTTTTTTTCCCTAAGCCGCCATGTTTGTTTTGGGACAAACAAAGGACTCTCTCTGATTCCTTCTTCAGTCAGTCTCGTATTTGAAATCTAAGCGAAAGGATACAGTTTCAGACCCAGACGTCTATGTAAAGTTTAGTCAAACGGTGTGGTTGGCCAGGTGAGCTTTATCCAGAATAACATCTGAGCTACAGCACGTTAGCAAGTCACCCAAAGAAGTCCTACGAACCATTCTAGAAAACCATTTGGGCCAACTCTCCAGGATGTCTGATTTTGTTTCATGTTTTATTATCATACTTTAAGACCACGTGAGTTATATGATCCCCTGTGTCTTATTTATTTTATTGCTTGTTTTATTCTTTTAGTTTTTATTTATTCGTTTTATTTATGATTTACTCTTTTATTGTTTGAATTTGTCTGTATTAACTGTCATGTTAATAAACTGCGCTATAGAAATAAAGTGGATTGGACTGATCAGATTGCAGATTTAGACTGAGTTCTTCTCTCAAACGGAAACCACACTCTTGTGATGTCATGTGGTAATACAGGAAGTGCTCCACTGTGTTTTTAAAATCTACACACCTTCACTATAATCATTTGGATAGTTTCAACAGCGGAATTTTCCATCTACTGAACAAAAGGTCAATTTGAAAACCATTGTTTCTTGACGTTCACAAGGTGGAACAAAGGATTTGGAGCTTTGGAGATGTAGACAGGCATAATAAAATAATAAAGAGTTACTCGAACATGTGTGAATGAAACAAAACGCAACTCCAGGTCAGTTTTTGTGGAGGGAATAAGAACCTGGTTTAAAGCTCACAAGAGAAATAATTAGCTGGTCTATATCATCATTCACCTTCACATGTGACCACAGTGTTGCATTAATGTTTCTTTAAATGCGCCCTTTAAAATATTTACTTAATATTATACTTTTTTTTTCTTTGGCCATGCTCATGTCCCTCTCCTTGTTGCTATAGTGACAGTGTGTGTGAAGTGGACTCCCTCTCGAGCCCCTATTCACTTTACCGATCCCTGCTTCATATTTCACTATTCATTCTCTGGGATGAGTTGTCTGCAGAAATGTTGAAAGAGATACAAGTTTTTTCCCCCCGCTGGCCTGGCACGGCTTAAAAGGCGTTTTGGGGGACCCTCCTGGCCCCCTCCTCATGCCTGAATCTTCGGTCCTGGGGTCTGGTTTGGATTTTGCTTCTCCCTGTGCTCTGATTGCCTGATAGATTAAAGGCCCCATATTACGGTATTTTCTGACCTATTTTTAAATATATCTTCCTCATCAAAAACATACCTGGAATTGTGTTTCGTTTCATTCACATATTAAACACACAAACCCTGTATAATATGTCTAATCTTGTGGGAAGAGAAGTCACCTCTTCACACAGACCTGAATTCCATTTTTCATTTTGCTGTCGAGATGACAAGCATCTGTAATAAGAATTGTTGAAAACTTGCATTTCTGCACTTTAATGGGAAATTTTATATAGTAATAGATGGGTTATAGAGAGGTTTCATGCAGCCGGGGAGCAGGAGATGCTAAGCGGCTAAGTGGTTACCATTACAGGTCTTATTGGAACTCTGTACAGTGGATCATTAAAACCGGTTTTCTATTCGGCTGACTCTTGTAGACTTTTGTGTGGTTTGTTCTCTTGCCGACACCCTTTAGAATAACATATCATGTTGTGTTTAGAGATTAACTGTTTAATATGCTTTCCTAATAACATTATATAATGTAGCCATAGTAGATTAGCCAGTTACGTTTTAGGTTACACCAGTGCCGTGTTTTACCGTCACTGTTGTTTATTCACCTGGAATGCTTTGTCATGTCTGAATGTTAGGATGTCAAGATTATCCACTGTTATCAAAGTTTAATACAATTACGTCTCTGAGTTTGCTTTTCATTTGCATCATTATAGCGGCTTGACCTAATGAGCCTATGCTAGCTAACGGTCAACCAGTTCATCAGCAGAATTATCAAACATGTGTACGGAAAAGTTTAAAACAAATGATCTTTCCGAATGGATAACGCTTTATAGGATTCTGACATCATGTCCGACAAATTCATGAAAATTCTTATTAACATGAACATGAACTGAAGGTGAAGTAGCTAAAATATTTACAACAACTTAATTTATGACCTGTCATAATTGGCTACTATACTGTACTGTACTGTACTGTACTGTACTGTACTGTACTGTACTATACTGTACTGTACTGTACTGTGCTAGTCTAAACGGTCTATGGCTATACTGTACATAGTACAAGAGGCTAAATTTGCTAGTTTAGGATGGCTAACATCACAACAGATGACACAGAAACCCTGAATAATTGGATTGTGCTGAATAGCAAGTTGGTCCTCAGCAATGGGCACCAGTTGAACATGTGCAAACCATTCTTACTTCTGTTTGTGCAATTAACAACACGACTACTTCTCATTGTAACATGAGGAATACTGATGACTGTGTATCTGTCTGTGTTTCTTTTGCTCCTCGGCATGACATCACAAGGTGGAACAGAGCATTTTGCACTGTGGAGATGACAGACAGACTAATAATCAAGGATTACTCAAACATGTAAATGAAACAAAACACAACTCCAGGTCTGTTTTTGAGGAGGTAACAACATTATAACCTTATTTAGAGCTCACAACAGTCAATGTTGTGTAATGTAGGACCTTTTACCATCTCTCCCTGACCTCCCGAATTCCCTCGTCAGTTGTGCCAGATTAAGTCAAGTTTGGTTAAACGAGATACAGAACTCTAACTTTAAAGTTTTGAGTTTTTGATCATGTTATAATCTCTATACTTCCAAAAACAGAACTGTGCTTGTGAAGTTCAGTCATCTTCACCTTTTCAGTGTTTGTTAAAGGTTCTATATTACACAAATTTAACTCTTGTGAGCTTTAAATCATGTTATAATGTTGCTTCATTCACACATGTTTGAGTAATCCTGCATTATTACTCTGTTTACATCTTCAAAGCTCAAAATGCTCTGCTCCACCTTGTGATGTCATGAAGCAGAAGTTTTCAAGTGAACAGCTCCTTCTAGCTTTATTTCAGTAGAGATTGATTCCAGAGCTGAAATCATCCAAATTATTCTAGTGAAGGTTTATGAAGAAAACTCAGTGGCGCAATTTCTCTATTACCACATGATATCACAAGGTGGAAGAGAATATTTTCAGTCTGAGAGAAGAATATCTGTATCAATATCTGTGTGTTAAACACGTGTGAATGAAACAAAACACGACAACAAAACAAACACTGATGAGGAAACACATGGACGATCATTTGTTCAGTTAGATTTTTTATTTTAAATATTGCTGAATTTCTCAATTAGAATTTTTTAACTCTGAAGATTTATTTTTATTGTGACTGTTGAATTTGATGGCTTGAAAATATTTGTGCTGAATATTTAAAAGGTATTTTTTTATATTGAATTTTAAACACTTTGAATTCTTTTATTCAGAATATTAGTTGCTGAAATTTTAAATGTACATTTTCAAACTTTTTTTTTTTAATCAAAGAGAAATTCAATGGAATTTAAATTTAAATGCAAAGAAAAAACAAATTATATTCTACAGAAACGACATTATAATATGGATCAGAAAATAGATATTTGCGCTATATAAATATTCACGCATAAAAACTCATTTTAAACACATTTCTATTGGACTGACATAAAACCATCTTGGCGTACTCACTTATTGTTGTAAATGGCTCACTGCAGTTTCAAAAAAATGTTATCAGTTTCAAACTTAAAGGACATCTCTTCATCTTAATAATTCCCAAAGCATACAGCTCTACTCTAAACCCCTTTGTAATCTATGCTCCACTATCTACTACGAGCGTTCCTCTGTATGATCGCTCAGGCTCGGCTGGAGATATGAGCCTAATTCTGATTCATTCTTTGTGCAGACGCAACATTTCATCACAGGAGCTCCGATACCTGATCCTTCCTGAGAACGTGGGGGAGATAATCTGAACAAGGGCAATATTAAGTGTGCAGAGGGGGAGGACAGCGGTGTGTTTGAGTGGTGTTCAGTATCTTTTATGACTTGATATTTCCCCATTTAAAATTGATTTGAAAGGCACATATTACACTATTTTCTGATCTATGTTATAATGTTTCTTCGTCGCAAACGCAATTCCAGGTATGTTTGTGATGAGGATGTGGTCACGTGCCTTAAAGCTCACAAGAGTCAATTTTTTCTCAATTTAGAACCTTTCAAGTAAATAAAACAAAAGTAGAAGTTTTATTAGATTAGTTTTGCAAAAGTATATTCCTTTTTTTCCTTTTTTATCCATTTCTTTGTTTGCCGACGCATCCGGTAATTTTGGAGTATCGGCCAAAATTTTAATGATTTGCACCGCTGAGTTCATAAATATGGCATTAGCATTGTTAGCGTCTTTTCCAAAAGTTAATGGAGACAGATTGGGTCATAGTTCAAGGGTTACAAGTGCACGACATAACTTATGCTTGGAGACAGGATGTTATTAAAGTCTATAAACATTATGAAGAGCCCTTGTGGTTTGCTGCCAAATTTATTGTCAATTTGCCGTTGCGGAGTTACTGTATAAAGTACTGTATAAATTGTATTAAAAAAGTGGGAATGACCGCACTTTGGGACATCGCAAGAACAACGAAAAAAGTTTGGTGACAAGCAAATGGCAGACTCTTGAGAAGAAAAGTTCCATAGCCCCACTTTAAAATGAATTGATTGTTTTGTTTTTATTGTGAGTTTGTGCCAAGAGAGAAAAAATGATCATATACATACTACATATATATTGTAAACAACGGAAAACCACATTTCTCTATTCATTACGTATTTTCAAAATTATGTGGTTCACGATTTGCATTTCACGGTTTGATATTTGAGGCTTACAAAATTGTGAATATGCTACTTTTTCCTTTTGAAAGCCTAAGGAAAAGCCTTGAAAAGCATTTGTCATTGCTCTAATATGAAAAATTAAGATTTAAAACTGCTTCATAACAGTTACTTCTTCATGTAGTCTGCTCCAACCACACCGAAGGATCATGGTCTATGAAGGTCCCTCTGTTAATTCAAAGTCATTTGAAGTGTCTTAGAGAATAAGAAATACATTAAAATCACAAGGAAAGACATTAAAATCACCACAACCTTTGTTTTAAGCAAAGAGACTTGTACTTTGATATATTGTGATGCCCTCGACAATATTGTGAGACTTTTGACAATTCGATATTACGATATTTCAGTTATTTTTACATGCCTAGTTGCTAATGTACATCGATTACGAGACTTTACAAATATTTACATACTTTACTTTACAAATTATACTCTATACATACTAAATGTGTTATAGACACTTTTTTGTCTATAATATACTGTATTATGTTTTAGAATGATTGAATGAAATGTGGAATATCCAATGTCCAGTACCAACTTCACTAAAAACATGTTGATACATGCCTATTTGCTAATGTACATCGATTACGAGACAAATATTTACATACTTTACTTTACAAATTACACACTATACATACTAAATGTGTTATAGACATAAAAAATGTAACCAGTTTTTCTATTTTTTTCTATAAACATGGACTTGACGTTGTAGGATCTTTTGACGATATGACATTACAATATTTCGGCCATTACATGCCTAGTTGCTAATGTACATCAATTACAAGAGATATTAAATATTTACATAGAGCAAAATTACACACTATACATACTAAATTTGTTATTGACATAACATGTGACAAATTGTCTGTCTTTTTTTGTATTGTACTGTGTTATGTGTTGCAGTTATTATTTTATCTGGATACTTCAAATGTCCAGTTGCAGTTTCACTAAAAACATCGACTTGACCCTGGAGGATAGAGCCGTTCGCCCACACCCACCCTGATTTAAAGTGACCCAAAGTGACCAGGGTCCCATCCGCTGTCCCACCTGACACTCCCAATTCTCCTCTCCTCCTCACAGACCCCAACTGAAAAGCGTGAACTCTTTTGGAGACTTCTGGAGTTTGCGGGACTACGCGGACTTTGGTGACGAGAAGCGGATCGGACACGTTTACATTGGGTTTATTTTCATTTGCGGTTTCTTTGTCGAGACCGAGCTGGGATTCGAGAGGAGTTAAAGGCGAAGTTGGGAGAGACTGTCCAAACTGTCTCAGCAGACGCTGATTCTAAGACCTCTAAACTTGTTTACGAGTTAGGATTGGGCCCGTTCTTTCGCTCACTAAGTTTACATGCAGAAAAGTCCAAATCAAAGCGGAATTGCCTTTGCCCCAAAATATGTCAGAGCTAGACCAGTCACGAGAATGCATTTAAAAGTACGAAGTAAACATACATGATAAATGATCATACTGAAAACAATACATCAGAATCATAGACTGTATATATAAATCGACTCAAGCTTCAATTGACTTTACAGGCTCCTCATTTTGGTCTTAAAATGTTCAATCCTGGTGTTTTTATTTCGTTATTTTGGCTGTAAATTGAGATATTAATAAGAGACAAATCTGGTGTCTCCTTTCACTAACGTCACTCCCGCTAGTGTTGGCAACAGGTTTGATTGACGGTGTTGCTAATCTCCCGCTCCCCTCTAAACCAGCGGTGTGGGCAGTAATGGGTATTATTTTCAACAGCCTCACTCTGGATTGGCTCTTCGATTGCTACGATACTCTGTCAAAAATTCCAAATTTGCTCTAATAAACTCGAGCCTCGATGAGCTTCATTTGACTGAAGCTGAACACCATGGGAGACCTCACACTCACTTAAGCCGGACATACACTGTGCAATATCGTTTCACTCAGCCCGAGGTCAAACTGTGCAACCAAATCGCAGGGTTTAAAAGTTCACAGTTCACAATTCATGTTCTCACACTATACAAACTCCATCAGTGAAACCGTCACGAGGTTTGATATTTTTGCGACCTACAATTGTCAGTCAGGAGTTGGTCGTGAGGTATTGATCAGTTCTCATTTACTACATGAAGCGCGACACACGATTAAACCAAAACGAACAAAGTGAAAAATCTGCTCAAAAAGGGCCAAAAATTGCACAGTGTACGCCAGGCTTTAGTCCACTTCTTTATACAGTCTATGTTAAGAAATGATAATTAATTTCATTTTTTTCTGTTTAATTTTATTGACTTTTTGACTGGGTTGATTGTATCCCTTCACTCCAGTCTTTCTCCAGTTTAAATGGGCTTTTGTCTTTCTCACAGCAATAATCCTTCAAAAAGAATAAAACCAAATATTAAAGTAAAAATGACCGTTGTTCTATCTTCACAGTTGTATTGGATTTCAATAAGACAAACTTGTATCTGCTCTTCCACTGAGTTATAGCAGGACTTATTTGAATTGACTTGTAAAGCAGCGGCAAATGACTGTGCTATAAGTTTTGACATATAATCCATACCTGTCAGATTTTAGCATTAAACAAAATTGGAATTGTCAAATTTGTGCGTGAGTACATCTGACTTTTTAATATCGGAATCGGACTAAATATGAATTTCAGTCCATCTGTGTCAACCGTCTTTCTTTGAACATTGAAGTGATTGTCAAACTATATGAAGAGGTCTTTCCACAACATTTAGAGACGATAGATACGTTTTTAGGCTGCACTGATTTTAATGTACAATATTTCTGTACTGAAATGACCAGGTATGGTGCAAAATCTCTACAAGATCTCGCACACATAAGCAAAATTATTTTCCTTATGTTTTTACATTCGGAGCGAAAAACCAGAGTGTTATACAAGTTATATTTTTGAGAAGTTGAGGTCCCAAAAAGCAAACAATGACAGCAGAAATATTAAATTAAGTAAATAAAAAATTGTGAGGCTAAAATTGGGAACTAAATAATGTCAGAATCTCATTGTTTTTGTAGATCCAATCGTCTCCCTAGAAATGACAAATTCTTATTCCGATTATGTCGTATTATTAAATATTATCCAAAGGAACAGCATTTTCATCAAACGAAGCCAAAGTCAAGGTTTGTGGAGAGGCAAGCCCACTCACAGTAATGATTTGATGTTTTTCATTGTTTTTCAGTACATTTAAACATGACCAAAATGGAAAAAAAAACTAAACAAACATGTTTTTAGTTTTGTCTGTTTGTTGAGTTAAAAGTTACAGTCTATTTGTAGGCTTTAAACTCTTTGAAAACTGCTTTATTCCTGTTTTAGATATAGCTTAAAGGTTACATTACACAAAACTGACTCTTTTGAGCGTTAAGCCATGTTAAAATGTTACCTCATCAAAAACCTGGAGTTTAAACGAAAAGAAAACACAACTCCAGGTCTGTTTGCATTGAGGAAACGACATTATAAGTGATCAGAAAATGGCTTTTTAATCTAATATTCAAACCTGTTTAATCTTGACGTAAACCTTTTGATTCCAGCTTAATCTTAGTCCAGTTTTAGTCCGGGTCTTGGTTGTACTCACACAGACAAGAAAAGAAAAGAGCGTATTTTAATCACATCATTGCATTTGCTGCGTAAAGTTCAAGAATCAAAGTTCAATTACATTACTGGCTCCATCTCCGTATTTGGTGCGGATCTCTTTCAACACGACCATGTTTTTTCAGCCGACCACCATTTTAGCTCCTCCAAACCTACTCTTCACTGTCCGCCATCCTCCTCCGCCTTCCTCTTCCTTCCATTTTCACTCATGGTCCGCATTAAAACCGCTATAAATCACCCCCATCATAATCACTACCCATTTAGCTTTCGACTGCTACGTTTGAAACAAAACACTCTTGCGTCGGACTTTGAACTTGGCGTACTTCTTCTCCCTTCTGTAATGTTTTGCTTTCAAATTGCCGAAAAGGGTTCATGGGAACTCCACTCCGGGGTTACCTGCGCCCCTCTCTGTATCTCAATGGAAAATGGAAAAAAAAAAACTAAAAACATTACGACTGCAAGAATGTTTTTGTAGCTAGCTGAAATATCGCTAACCCTGTCAGACGCCATTTGGAAAGAGAGGGCCTACATATTTTAATCAGCGCTCGGTACGGGGAGAGACAGGGGTCGGCTAATTGTGGCGTTTGATGTCATGTTAGCTTGGCGGGTTGGGTTTGATGGGGGCTGGCTGAGAAATCCCCCCCAGACGTAGTTTATCACGAGCGGGTAAGTGAAAAACTGCTCGGGGGTCTTAGGCTGCTCGTTGCTGGTTTCCTGCCGGCCCCCCGCTCAACTTCAACCTCCACCCCTGTGAATATGCATCACCATCAGGGGACAGAGGAGCAACGGAACCAGCTATTTGTGATCTATTTGGGGTTAGGAAAGAGGGATGACGTCAAGGGTTCGAGAGCTCGAGGTCCTATTCACAGACTTGAAAGAAGGTGCCTTGATTGTACAGTAAACGGTCCATATTACGCCATTTTCTGATCTATGTTATAATATTTCCTCACCGCAAACATACCTGGCATTGTGATCGTTTAGGGGTCAATGACGTCTAAGGATTTTCAACAGACACATTTTTAAATTTAGTTTCTATTGAACTTTTTCAAATATTTGCAATGTCAGGAGCATAAATCTATGTTTGACACTTATATGAAACCTTTTTAGTGTTTTTTTATGTACATGATTTGGCTATGACCTTAAAAATGTCATATGGTGCAACTTAGAATAACCTTAAAATAGTCTTATTTTCTAAAACATGGTTGGGATGTTAATCTAAAGTTCTGAGTACACTACAAAAAACAATATCTACAGTTAAAATGACATTAATGACATTAAAATAACATTTTACTTTATTTGAGTAGATTGAACATGACAAGTAAAATTATCTGCAAATGGAATAAGTGTGTTTTTCTTAATTCAAGTCATCTTAACTTGGTGAGATTTTAGTTTTTAGCTTTATGGGTGCAATATCTATTCAAGAAAGCTGAAATTTCACGTGGGTCTAAAAACTTGAACATGATATTGAGATTTGAAAACATGAAAACAATATTTGTTTGATCATTATTGGGGGAAATATCTATTCAAGAAAGCTGAAATTTCATGTGGGTCTAAAAACACTTTAGAAAATATGACAAACAGAAAATAAAATAAATTTGATTAGGTTTAGAGTCATTTTAAAGAAAAATCATGAGTTAAGGGCGGACGGTCGCACCACATGAACATTTGAACACTTTATGGACAAAAAATATGCAGAATAACTCAGGATTTGTGAAAAAATGATTTTGTTCCATGGAGTTCAGAGGTTTTACGGGGATGTGGGGAATTATTAGAAAATATAACCTTCTTAACGGAAGAAATTGACACACGTCTTGTCATTGACCCTTAGATCTGTACAAACATGCTCTGAAATATGATTCTAGTATTCATTTCAGTTCAGATTTTTATCTGTACAAGCTGAAAATGTGAACTTTGAACTAGAGCTGTTGTCGTAACCGCAATATTTCAATACCGCACAAGAGCTCAAGTGATCACGCTAACCATACTTTGCATTTCAATGAGACTCCACGCACAAGCCCAACGTAATTTTACTACAAACTACTGACCAGTTCATGTTTGCATGTTTTGGATTGAAAAAACAGAGAGCTGACAAGGTACATTTTTTGAGAAATTGTAATTTCAAAAAGCAGACCTATAATGACAGCAGAAATATTAAATAAAGTAAATAAGAAAAGGTGAGGCTAAAACTGGGAACTGAATTGCACAACGCGTTTAATGTAGCCTTAATAATGTCAAAATCTCATCTTTTCTCGTTCTCGTAGATCCAGTCTTGATTTTTGTGTCATCTTGTGGAACTGTCATCCCACCCCTAGAAATGACAAATTCTGATTCCAATTATGTCACATTATGTAATATTACAACCAGAGGAACACAGTAATGATGCATGTTTTTTATTGTTTTTCAGTGCAATAAACATAACCATAAATGGAAAAACTAAATACATGCTTTGAGTAAACCAACTTTGCCATGTCATAATGTTCCCTCCTCAAAAACAGACCTGGAGTTTTGTTTTGTTTCACTCACACATGTTTCCGTAACCTTATTATTATTAGTCTACATCTCCAAATCATCCAAGTGATTCTAGATAAGGCTTATGGAGTTTAACTACTTTACTAACTATGCAGCTCAGAGCCAAACACGAATTGATTCAGAGACGCTGGAAATATGTATCAGAGGACAGAGTTGAGTGGGGAAAAGCTGCCTCCACCCCTGTTTTGGTGTTAAAGCTAAACACTAGTGCATCTCTTTAGTTTGGGGGCTGAACATAACTGTTTTAGAATTGATTTTAAGATTTTACTGATCATTTTTAAAGCTTGTTTAGGTTGTTATCTTTCAGAACTTTTAACCTTGTACGAGCTGCAGCCTTAGATCCTCAGGCGGGTCCTTGTGGCTGTTCCAAAGTCCAGGCTCCGGATGAAAGTGATGGAGCATTTTCAGTCCGGGCTCCTCAGCTATGGAAGGAAATAAGGTTTGCACCATCAGAATCATCTTTTAAATCACTTCTTAAAGCTAATTTTTATCAGTTGGCCTTCCTTTAGCAACTAGACTTCATTCGTCATTTATTTTTATTCTTTAGAGATATTAAGTTATAAGTTATATTTTAAGTTATATTTTATTAGTTTATTTATTATAATTAATTGACTTGATTGCTTAATTTTCCGATTTTTTTTATCCTCTCTGCATATGCTTTCGCTTTTTATTTTTTTCTGTGGCTTGTTAGTAAGATTTATTATTATTTATTATTACTCACTGGAGGTGTGGCTCAGACCTCGATAAAATGGCTCTTCTCGCCGAGCCGACAAGTGTCCACAAGCTCACAGCGTGATAACATAATCTTTTATTCTCATGAATCATCACTAAAACTAAAAGTAATGAACTGAAGTATCGCGTACTCGTGCATGTGTCTATCACTGAGGCCTGGCTGTTGTCGTGTACAGGTATTTTTCAAGTATAACCCCGATTTACATAGTTATTAATATTATGAGCCTGTGTTTCTGTACCGTATATCACAGCGTTGAGGCAAGGAAAGTTACCGAAAGGAAAATTCGACAGCTACTTTGAACAGAATCTTATTATTAAAACATAAATCTCAAATGTAATCGCAAAGCTCGTCATAAAAACTGCAATCAGATATTAGCCGTAACCTCCACCTTTCTGAATATACATCACAGCCCAGCCGCAGTTTTTGGTCAGACGAATACTATTTGTGAACCACTATTTGTGATCTATTTGCGGTTTGGGAAGAGAAAATGACGTCAATGCTTTGAGAACATAAGGTCCCATTCACAGACTTCAAAGGAGGCTTCATGTGGTATTGACTGTCCATTAAGATATTGTTATTTTACGGGGTGCAATTTGTCAAAGTCAAATCTGCAAAAAACATTCAACCGGGAGAAAACTAAAGCACCTCTTTCATGTCAGGCCAGTATGGAAATGAGCTGAATGCACAAACTCTGGGCAGGTAGGCGCCATACATGCAATAACGGTGGATTTTATAGCGCGGTGTATTGATACCTTGCAGCTGACGTTCCCATATGAAGCTAACTGGAAGCACTATTTAGCTGGAACTAGAACAGATGAGCTGATTTGTGCTCTTAAACATGACACAAAATTGACTCTTGTGAGCTTGTATCTATGTTCTAATGCTGTTACCTCCTTGAAAACAGACCTGGAGTTGTGTTTTGTTTCATTCACACATGTTTGAGTAACACTTTATTAATAATTTGTCTACAGTACAGCTCCAAAGCTCAAAATGGACTGCTATATTCTGCAATACACCAGAATATCCATACATTTTTAAAAAATATTTTAGTTTTATCTTTTGTTCAGTTGAGATTGCCACAGAAAATCAACAACCAACAACAACCAACAACAACAAACTACAACAACAACTTTTATTTATTAGGTGCCTTACAACAGCACAAACAAGTAGGATAGGATAGGGATAGGATTGAATTGATTTATTGCATTTAGTACTGTATTTTTTGTAGTATTTGGTATTTAGTATTTATTGTTTAGTATATATCGTCTAGTGCACATAGAAAAGAGAAATTAGCTTGTTTCAACAACACAACTGATTCCTAGGCAAATCTAAGGCTGAAATAACCCAAGTGATTCTAGTGAATGTGCGTGGAGTTTAAAAACACAGTGGAGCACTTCATGTATTATCTAATTCCATCACAAAGTGGAACAGTGTTTGAAAAAAGAACACACCCTAAACAACATTAGAACATAAATACAAGACCAGCGTAATATAGGTCGTTTAAAAGGTACACTGTGCAACTTTTCTGGAGGAGCGTCCGTCACTTTCTTGTCTCCATGGAGATGTTATTGCTTTGCCTGGAATGTTCCATGGTATGACATTAAACACATCTTTCTAGCATTTATTTATCAATGGTGTTACTATTACTCAAGAATTCTGTACAATTCTCCTTCACTGCAAATTTCTCTGATCTGGCCAAGATTTTAAAACTTCTAGCAGGTTATCCATCCTGTTTTCAGATTTATTTTCAATTTACTGGTTCTGAATTGGATTAATTCTAGTCTAGAGGGTGTTTATTTTAAGATAAGCTGTCAAGTAAAATGATCTTGCTGCATGGATAGATCATTTCACTACTTTTAAGTTCTTTTCTTATCGATTTAAGTGTTTATATCTTACATTTTGGGTTTTTTCCCCCCCGCAGTGTTGTAAATAGGGTTGCCTCTCCACAGATCTGACCTGTAATGTGGTCTATAGTTGTCTCCCTTGAAATCGATAGGTTTAATTTGTGCCATGGAACCAGAGATCAGAGAAGTTACGCAATGCACCTTCAAATGAATTCACTTTATACCGCAAACCAGCGCTCTCACAATCCCCCTCTTCTCTCGTCTCCTTTAGCTCACTCTGTCCGCCGGGTGAGTGGGTGGGTGGGAGGTTGAGTGGGTGGGGAGGGGTCTGGAGAGG
>KN499196.1:1336-29230 GCA_000787155.1 Scartelaos histophorus | reverse complement strand
AATTGTTCGGGTTTGCAGTGTGATTAGCATCCACTTGAATTCAAATTTGGCAGAAAAAGGCAAATGAATAAAGCTGAAGAGAACATTTCAACATAACAAATATCTCTGTAAATGTTGGTTTCAAAGAAAAACATCTATACTCTGCTCTCCCGCAGATCTAAGCACTTAAAAATGTGTCGCGTTTAGTGTCTGATCTTTAAGTGTCGGAGTTGATGCAGAAACCATTTAGTTCCAGGTGCTAAAGTTATAATTCCTCTAAGCAATTCATTTTTACAACTGCCTCTAAACCTGCCACGGAATATGTTCAAGCTTCTAAAGTTTCCAGCTCATCTCCACTTTGGTATTACTATACTCAAAGAAGGTCGAATAACGAGTTAAAGTGGAACAGAGAGTTTTCCGTTGGAGAGAAAAATACCTACATTTGCAAGGTTTGTGTGTTAAACGTGTGTGAATGAAATAAAACACAACTCCAGGTACGATTGTGATGCCATAAAGTCTAAATCTGCAAAGTAAAACTGCAAGCTACACCCAAGGTAGTTTCTAAACCAGGAAGTGTTTGGTTGCTATTGGTTACACTTCCTCCCATTTACGTCTAATAATAAAAAAAAGCACCAAAATGAAGTCTTTAGTTATTACTTTCTCAGACTGACATGGGCTTCTTGCTTTTTTGCATTTCTTTCCCATAAAAAGAACTGGTTGGTGGTTCAAATCTCTGCCAAGTGCATCCCTTTAGCAAGACACTTCACTTCACCCACTTCAAAATTGCAAACTGAGGAATGAAGTGAATCAAAAATGCACCAAACTGTCGCAAATTTGCCCCAAAATGAAGTCTTTAGGTATTAATTCGTCAACTGACATGGACTTCTTGCTTTTTGCATTCGTGGTGACGTGGGTTAAGCCTTTCCCATAAAAAAGAACTGGCTGATGGTTCAAATCTCTGCCAAATGCCTCCCTTTAGCAAGACACTTCACCCATTATGCCGCCATATTTGTAGATGTAAAATTAGTCACTTCAAAATTATAAACTGAGGAATGAAGTGAATCAAAAATGCACCATGAAGTTTTAAGATTTTGGACTGAATAGTTGGTGGTTCGAATCTCATCCAAGCGTATCCTGTTGTTCTGCTCTTGAGCAAGACACTTTATCCACTATTTGCAAAATGCACATCAATGAGTGAATAATAATGTACAAATCCGCCATAAACGCAACGCTTTTTTGGTCTAAAGTCCAATAAAATCGTAAACTAGAGCCAAACGAAAGCCCTTAAATTAAAAAACAAGTGTAAGAAAATTAACTCTCGGTGTTAGAGAAGTGAAGAAACATCTAGCGTCACATTCCTCGGAGGTACCATGTCGAGGAGAGTTTTAGTAGCGGGAGACTCATTTGTCTGCAGTGCTGTGAAGTCCACTCACTTCCTCTGGTCGGGCCCTGCCACACTGACAGCCCGGTTGGAGATGTAACAGATTGTTTCCTTCCTGAAAAAGCTATTTGCATCAGTCCTCGCCTCAACTCACAACGCTAGCAATGGAATAGCAGATGTGAGCCGAGACAGTCATTAAACCACTTAGCAAGACTTTTGGAAGACTGTCTCAATTTCACTACAGCAACATGTATTTTTGTGTTCAGAATCAGCTTGTGGTGGCTCGAGTACTATTTCGATTTCTGTTTGGTGCCGTATGGTAAAGGGTTTGTCATCTAAGTGTTTCTGTGGAGCACTGCTTCGTTTAGAAAGTATCTGTACTTTACTCAAGTCGATGTACAACGGATACTTTTACTTCACTACATTTGAGAGCGGGTATTTGTACTTTCTACTCCACTAAAGTTTTTAATCAGACGGAAAAGTAAAAAGTTTGCGATAACGTAACATGTAGAAAGGTGATAATTTTTTTTTTTGTACTTTTTTCACTTAAGAGTATATTTTTAAAGATGTTTTTTCATGTCATACTTTTACTTGAGTAACTTTTTGCCCCCTTTACTTTGCAAAAACTAACTACTTTATCCACTACTGGTATAGAGATGTATTTATTTCTATGGAGAAAAGCGTTTAATTTAAGTTATAGATCAGAGCTGTGGAGAGGCGAATCCACTCCCAGTAAGAATGCACGTTTTTGAAGGAATTTTTTAGCATTAAACAATAGAAATAGATCAGTTCGATACGATACTGCGGAACATTCCAGGCAAAGCAATGATATCTGTAGTTTATGGTCCATCTAAACGTAGCAGCAGCTGTAGTGACGGTAATTGAACGTGCAGCAGAAGTATTAATAGAAGAGACAAGCACAGAAGAACTAGTGATACTCAACCTTTTCCCAGCAATAAGAGTGGGAACAAAAACCACATAAACTTTGGAAAACTTCAGATGGCATTACGAGAACCGATCTTTCTTTTAAACCAGCAAAAATCTCAAATTGGACTGCGCAAAGTAAACACGTGGGGACCCGGGAGCCCGCACATACGCAGGAGCAAAGTCTCTGTGACACAGTGGTGTAGTGTTGAAGACCGAACAGACTCCATGGCGAGAGTTTTATTGTTCCACTTCTTAATAGTAAATAGGCATCCTGGGTCTATGTGAACCGCCATTCACTGCAGCAGACACAGTGATTAATCCATGCTGGGCTTTAGGAACCTTCACGATGTGTGTGTGCGAGCGAAGGGAAAGAACAGAGAAGTCCCTATAGTCTATTCCCGTCCGTCTCTCGCTCCCCTGCAGTTCCTAATTGGTTAATTTCATAAACTTGTCAGCGAGGCCCTCCCGCTTTTGATTTCAGAGGTTGGGCCGTGCTACCTGCCCATCTTCTCGTCTTTGTCGTTGAGGAGAAAAAAAAGAAAGAAGTTGGACCGCGGGGGTCTCTTCAGATGGGAAATTGAGAATCGGGATAATAGGCCAGACAGACCGGGTGGGCGTTCCTCTCTCGGCTGGGTCACCTCTTAGCTTTGTGTCCATGGGAAGAATCTATGACCTGGCTATTATCGCGTCGGGCTGTTGAAGTGACACAATAATGATCTCGAGGAAGAAACCGGTCACATGCGCCGCTTTGGAGAATTTCTTTTCTGTTGCAATTCTTAAGGCAGACCTATTATGTAAAACCGACTTTTCAGAGTTTTCCCTTCTCGTTTACTCCCTCAAAGTTGAATCTGGAGTGATCCGTGCATGTTTGAACAATCTTTAATCACTTATTTTCAGAATGCCATATTGCATTTCAACTCTTGTTTTCATCACTGCCAACATACGCCCTTTAACTCTGCTGCATTCTCCGGTTTTATTTTCTTAGTCTGTGATACACATCGGACTCATCGTTCTGAAACAAATGAAAAAATTAAAGTAAATGAAACTGCTATTCCCTTGCGTGATGTGCAATTATCCAGCAGGAGTTTTCTAACGTGGAAGTCTGTAAATTTGGCTTTGTGGCGTCACCTGCTTGTCTCTGTGGAAATAGGTAAGAAAAGCTCCATATTGTGCAACATTTTAGGCAAAGCTAAACCTGCAAACAGTTACACAATGCACCTTTAACACGACTCATTAAAGGGTATGTGTTATTTAAATTCAACAGCAAAAATAGTATTGGTTTAAGTTATAAAGCAATGTACGTCTTTTACAATTAACAAGTCAGAACTTTTTTATTTATTTTCCAATCCAATCCAATCCATCTTTATTTGTATAGCACATTTTATAAATTAAACTGTTTCCAAAGTGCTTCACATAGCGATGCAAAAACATCCAACTCCAAAAAAGTCTGTAGTATCATGAAAAAACAAAATCAATAGATAGAAGAATGATAATAAAATCTATGAATGAAACAATAAAATACGAAAAAAAACTATAAAAAGGGCAGCACTAAAAGAATAAAATAGATAAATAAAAATAAATACAATGGATACTTTTACTTCACTACATTTGAGAGCGGGTATTTGTACTTTCTACTCTACTCTACTAAGTTTTTAATCAGACTGAAAAGTAAAAAGTTTGTAATAACGTAACATGTAGAAAGGTAATAAATACTTTTCACAAGAGTATATTTTTAAAGATGTTTTTTCACGTCATACTTTCACTTGAGTAACTTTTTGTCCTTGTATCTGTACTTTTACTTTCAAAAACTAACTACTTTATCCACTGCTGGTATAGAGATGTATGTATTTCTATGGAGACAAGCATTTAATTTAAGTTATAGATCAGAGCTGTGGAGAGGCGACCCCGCTCACAGTAAGAATACACGTTTAGAGACACAGAGAAGCACACAACTCACGCCAGAGAGTAAAAATGGGTCTTAAGACGAGACTTAAAAACTCTGCTGTGGGTTTTCAAAAGTTCTACAAATGACATCCAGAACTGGAAAAAATCATGACTCAAACCCAAGGAAATACAAGGAAATTACTGCCATTACTCGTAGATGTTTTCGAAGTTTTTAGAATGGGGGAGCAGGGGTGCAATTTCCATATTATGCTATACCTAATGAGAAAGATCAGAAAAGAAAATTAAGCATTATCCAACACGGATCTCCCCATATCTGATTGGACTAATGGGTCATTGTCCACACACTCCCTCCGTTTCCTCTTGCTTCCCAAATCAAGACCGGCGATACCACACCACAAAACAGTTACTACTATCGCACGAAAATCTGCTTCTTCCAAAAGCAACTATTAACATTTTTTACTACCAGACTAAAGACCACTGCATTTCCCTTGGCAAAAACAGAACCACACAGTACCACGCTACCTTTGGAGAATCAGAATTTCGCTAATAGCTCCGACGCATGCGAAGGACTTGATAAATATACTACTTAACACCAGCAACTTAATCCTTCATTTCTCGCTCTCCGCACACGACTTCCACAGAGTATCTCAATCTGTTTTTTGTATGTTTTGACATGAACGCCTCAAGATTGTTGAACCAAATGACAACAATTTTCCAACTGTAAAACAAAATGGATACTGAGGCCAGAATAGGAAACAAATGAGGTAGGAATTTGAAACTTCTTCTGTAGTTATATATTAAATAAATGTAGAAAAAAGAAAAGAAAGAAAATAAAAGAAAAAGATTACTACATTTTCATCAGTTCATGTTAAATAAAAAATATGTTTGTGTAAATGTGAAAAAAATGAACATATTTGGAACATATGGTTCTAAAAATGGACAGAAACAGTTGTAATTTTCTTCTTTTTTTGAAATATAGAGATTTTGGATACCCCTTTTAGTAAACTAGATTTAATTAGAAATTGTCTGAAAAAAATTCAAAGTGTGCCTTAGTTTTGGTGTAAAAACCTTGACAAATCTATGGAAGATAATATGTTCCATCAGATTTTGAATTTTAAACACCACGGAATTTCTCACAAATCTCATCAGATTTTGAATTTTAAACACCACGGAATTTCTCACAAATCTCACAAAAGATGTTTGAATTATTTTTATTCTGAATTTAAGCTGCTGAAATTTTAAGTGCAATTTTTCAATATGTTTCAAATTAAAAATAAAAATGTCACCTTTAGATATTCACTGCGTATTTCCAAGCCCTGAAATTCAACAGTTAAAATTCAAAGTGTAAAATTCGCAATAAAAAATTTTGCAGCAAAGATCCAAGATGTCAAGGCTGAAGCAATCGATCCAGAGTGAGTGAGGAGGATTGAGGCTGTTTCCTATTGGTCGTTCTCATCTGTGGGCGGGGCTTGAGGTTTGGATGAGGCTAATTCTGACCAATCAGATCGCTTCACTGCACCATTTCCTGTTTGTTACTAAACTAGATCGGATCACTTTGGATCGATTGCTTCTGCCTTGGCGTCTTGGATCATTCCTGCAATTTTTTTTACTGCGAAGACTCAAAAATATCTATGCTGAAGGTGAAATTTTAATTTTGAATTTGAAACACTTTGAAAATGTACACGTGAAATTTCAGCAATTAAAATTCAGTCTAAAAATAATTCAAACATGTTTTTTCAGAATTACAAAAATACAAAGTAAGAAATTCAACGGCATTTCAAAGTCAAAATCTGATTAAACAAATTATCTTCCATATAAATCAGGCTTATCTCTTCAAAATCTCTTCAAAAATGTACAAAATTGGCACATTTGGTGTAAGTACTACGTTTGGGTGAGAGCACAATAACCAAAAAACTAAAATGAAAAAAGTGTAGCGTCTCCCTTAATGAGTTCCCCACAGCGATTAGCCACTGTGGACCAAATAATTACTTTATAAATTAAATGATTTGGTCAGTTTCACCTTATGTTAAACCTGCACCCTCCACCTGCTCGAACAAATGAAACCAAAGATCCTCATAAACCTGTGGTAATCCAATCCTATGTGTTGTATACAAACTTTATTTGACTTTTGCCTGACCTGTCCCCAAAACTAATTTTAAAATCCTGCTTTTACATTCGTCCTTGGGTACAAACGTTCCCCTGGCAACGACCCAGACGAGTTGATCCTTGCTAATGGATTTGGGAATAATAATAAATGAAAAGAATTGTACGTTACAAAGCCAAGGGTAATCACTCAATAATATGTGCATTAAATGGCGACTTGGTAATTGGGGCAGCCAGACATGGAAAAAGTCTGCATCAGTTACTGCTCGCTGGAGTCCAAAATCTGCCCCTTGGATATAAAAGGCTTCAGAGAAAGTTCATATCGAAGCGTGGGATCAGCTGAGTGTTTTGCCCTGAAAATGAGCAAGAAAGTCCAGACAGTCAGCCATGTTTACAGGCCACGGCAAAGTGCAGAAGGGTTCTGTTCTGGGAGATACCATCAAAGCTTGTCTGTAGCATGCAATGACCACACAATTTTCCATTATTTTTTGAATAAGATTTCTGATTTTTGACAATAACTATCTAGGTATTTGATGCTGATAGTTGCAGAATAGAACTGAAGCTACTATAAGGTATGATTTTGTTTAAAAACTGTAAATTGTGTACCGTATTTTGGGGCTATAAAGTGAACCGGATTATAAGGCGCAGTATCAAATAATATGTCAGTTGTGTCATTGTCCACACATAAGGAGCATCGGATTATAAGGCACAATAAGAGAAACAAAACGTGTGTCGGATAAATCGAACTTTACTCAGGTCATTTACAATAACTCTCAGTTGTAGCTAACACAAAAATACAAGTTTAACAGTTGGTGATTTGGGCATCAAACATGCCCGGATCCCTCTCAACATTGTTCAGTTTTAACACTAAAATACAAAACCTGAAATCTGCATGGTAATGGTGGCATTTTGGGTCCTTGTACAGCACACGGCAGAACTACCGGTATGTTGCACAGTCGCCCTATATGTGGCCAACATATTACTCCTCCTGACTCGCCCACTAATACCTTATTAGACTAATGTGGACAACATCAAATCAGTTGGAGGTTAAACACAACCAAAGGTCATACATAAGGCCACTGGATTATAAGGCCACTGTTGAGTTTTGAGAAAATGTAATGATTTTAGATGCGCCTTATAATCTGAAAAATACGGTAGATGGAAACTAAAACTCTAGACTAATTAAAACACAAAATTAAACATAAGAAGTTGGTGGCTGCATAGCAAACACTCACGGTAGCTCACGATCTATACATGAGTCCCTGGGTGCTGTAGTCTGGCGCCCATTACTCCTGACAAGTTGCCCCCACAAAATTGAAGGATGGGTCTTTACAGTGCACGCTCTAAATTTTTCAGTAACTCAGGTGTGAATTATTTCCGCCTAAGAAGGCCATTGGACAGGAAAGTTATCAACAGCCATAATTTTAGTACTGAGCGCATCATTTACAGGGAAATATAGAAGCAGTTGTAAACTTGCTGTAGCAAAATAAAAATGTTGCTGTATCAGATACTGTCTGCCAAATATTCAGCTGAATGTTTATATAAATGTTCAGCCAATATCCCGGTTGGGTATATAAATTAAGGTGAGAGTATTTACTGGTCTCCTCAGCCCAGAAAGTCTCTGCATTTGACTTTTTATAGTTTAATGAAGGATAAATAACCGCTACATTTGGATTCTGTTTGTTTGAAAGAAATAAATTGTGTTTTCAGACTCATTTTCAGACAAATACAGGTTAGGAGGGAAAGCTGCTTGGCCATACAATTCTAATTTATTATGCATTATTGATTTCGTAAAGAGAATGTGCTACAACCCTAAAAGCACTAAGCGAGTATGTGAAGTGTATTGCACCCGACCATAGACTTTATTTACAATATTGTCCTCATCATTATCAACCTTTTGAAGAATCCCAGCCCTACTACAGTGGAGGATCCTTCACAGCTGATAAAACTCATAGCATAAACACGCTCCCATTAAGGAACTGGCCGCCAACCAGCCCCGTACCTCACACTGGGCCTTATCTCAGCACTCGCCATGCTCAACTGATTCACTGCGAGGACCGAGGCTGCGGAGGACTTTGAGACGAGCCAGGTCCTGTGCGTAAAGCCGCTGTCCAGAGCGCGATCTGTCTCCATAAAAATTGACGTTCTTGTTCAAAACACGAGTGTGAGACGTGTTGGGATGATTGGATGGAAAGTGCGTCGTCTATATGTGAGTGTGAGCTCGCCAAGTGAGCACTAAATCAGTTAGAATTAGCGTCATAGATAACTGCAAGTGAAGATTTGGGGTGAAAAAGGATCTTTTTTCCCTCAGTGTCTTCTGCCTTTGTGTCAATAGACTCTAGTGGAGACTGTCATTGCGTCCTTAGGCAAGACACTTCAGGCACAATGACTAGTATGAATGTGTGCAAGTGTCCAAAAAGCACTATATAAATCTAATGTACTATTCTTATTATCAGTGCATTATTACTATGAACATTTTATTGGTGATCGGTGATGGTCAGTATATCAGAAGGAAGTCATCTTTGTAATTAAGTTTCACAAAGGAGTGAAAAACACTCCTGTAAAATGAAGCAATCTATATGACTAAATAACTAGTATAAAGAGATTATTTTATTATTATTTTATTAATGTTCTGCAAAAAAAACTCTTATTCTTCGCCCACATCTAAACAAGGATCGATAGAGCTAAATTTCTGCATTATTCCAGTGATATCACGTCTCCAATGTGTGAAGGCTAGCTTTTAAGTGCGCACTAAATCAACTCGAATTAGCCTTGCGGACCATGACAAGTCAAGTTTTCCCATGGAACACTTACAGTCACGCTTAACAAGACCGGAGCTCCCTTAGGTGGCATTTATCCCTGCACTGTTATGCTTAGGGCCTGAAAAATATCATCCCGAGTTCAGCAAAATAGGGAATTTTTCAGTCGCCGTTACACTGGGGGTACTGTGCTGCTCTGTGATCCATCAAAATCACCACTGCTTAGTTTACACTTCTATTAAAATGTTGCAGCATCTTTGGCTATCTGTAAATCAGGAGACATGAGGACTGACATTAGGCATAATTCAAGACTAATAAACCCACAACTAAGACGTTCATAAATAATGGATGTTAAAAAGGTGGGACAGCAGTAAAAGTGGAGACCGAAGCACCCTGGGAACACTGTCCGGCTGCTGCAACAATTTCAGAGATATTTTTGAAAAAGGTAAGAACAGGAAAGAAAAGAAGAGTGCTATAGTTACACTCAAGAGGCATAAACAGAAAAAAAAATATTGCTTAGTCATTGTGCTTAAGTTTTACTGATTTAAAAACAGAACTAGTTCATTTTATATGGTTTGCAGTGGTTTAGAGTCACAGTAACCATGTAAATGACTTTTTAATAACATGCAAATGGCACGCAGATTACACAATATATCTGTACTGGGGCGAGACACATTTTTCTCAAATGCCTGGGAAAAAGATGTGGTACAGAGCATTTAAGGATCCCGTATTACACAAATTTACTCGTGAGCTTTTTGACATGTTATACCTCTTCAAAAACATACCTAAAGTTGCTCAAAATGCTTCGTTCCACCCTGTGATGTCACAAAGAGATAGTTTAGTTCAGTAGAGATTGGCATTTGCAGGGCTGGACTTATCCAAATGATTCTAGTGAAGATGTAGGGAGTTTAAAAACACAGTGGAGCACTTCCTGTATTACCACATGACATCACAAGGTGGAATAGAGTGTTTTCCGTTTGAGAGAAGAACTTAGCTTAAATATACAGGCTTTGTGTGTTAAACATGAGTGAATGAAACTAGAATAACTTGAATAAATAAATAAAAAGCTCCATTAATCCTTAGAAGTAACTATGACACAAGAAGTACAAGACGTAAGTAAGAGAATTTTTAATCCACTCCACTATTCTTATTCACATTTACAGTCGACACCTTCGTCCCCGACACTGCATCAAATCTGCGGATTAAACCCAAATGCCAAAAAGGACATTTGGGTGCGTGCGGATAGAAAAACGCGCAGGGTTTTACAGGGCGGGCGAAAGAACCGGCCGGATAAAAGAAGTTTGAGGCCCATAGAAATGCTAAGGAAGTGGCCCTCTTTTCTGGCCGCCGAGGGGTAGGAAGTTCCCAGCTTGGCCAGTTCATTAATTCACGCTATTTAACAAGTGCGATTGTGGAGTGCGCTTCTCCGACCCCCTTCACATCAGCGAGTGACAACCCCCCGGGCGGAGGGGCAGCGGCCTGAGGGGTCTTTGCCGCAAACAGAGCCCCAGGAAGCAGAACCTCGGTATTCAAACCCGGGGCCTTTATTTGTCATCACTGCTTTTCTGTCCGCCACACACATCTATAGAAGAGGGCCTCGGGGTTGGATCGGCGAAGGGACCAAAGATCGGCCCCAGTTTCCTATTCAAGCACAATGAAGGCGGGACGCATCAGTATGCAATGGTTATAACTTGGAAATACTAGCTAGCGGTGGCGGACGGGGGGGTTGGGGTGGAAGATGGTGAGTTCGTAGTAGTTTTGAACATTGTTAGCATAGTAGCGCAGCCGGCGATGTCATTTTTCAAGGTTTTCGGGAAAATATAAAATGGCGAAATCGGACGGGGGGGTTGGGATGGAAGATGCTAAGTTCGTAGTAGTTTTGAACATTGTTAGCATAGTAGCGCAGCCGGCGATGTCATTTTTCAAGGTTTTCGGGAAAATATAAAATGGCGAAATCGGACGGGGGGGTTGGGATGGAAGATGCTAAGTTCGTAGTAGTTTTGAACATTGTTAGCATATTAGCGCAGCCGCCGATGTCATTTTCCAAGGTTTTCAGGAAAATATAAAATGGCGAAATCGTGTAGAAGGTGACTTAGGCCGTCAAGGTTTTTTGGCTGTAAAAATATTTCTGATTGGTTGAAGATGGAGCCAATGGAATGGAAGGGTCTTGAAAGTGAAACTAATTTAGCAATAACCTGCGTCTTGCTGAGGTACAGTTCAGTTAGTGGGCGAAACTTTTACGCACTAAGACACACGTCGTTATTAATGCTACGATTCACAAAATTAAGTTCACTTTTTTCTCCACACACATTGTTTAGCTACGGAGTTGTTAATTATCAACTTTTTCTCCCTCAGAAGTGATGGACAAAACAGCGCGACGAAAGGACATATGGCCAATAAAGACTTAAATAGTCGTCTTTGTGCGGCCATTTACGGCACTGTTTCCAAAAAAGGGTCAGGTCAGAGCAATCAGACTTCCACGCGGTGTTTATAAAATATTTCCACACATCATTTTCTGACTGTATAGAAAATGTTAACAAAGCAAAATAACAACAGGATTGAACAGTATTTAATTGCGAATGTTCTTGCGATTAGACATGCAATTTGTGTTTTAATAATAGTATTCTGCACGTGGAGGATGACAAAAAGACTAAACTAATGCAAGAAGCACATTTGAGAACATTTGTGTATCTAAACAACAGCTTTTATGCAAAATAAGACCGATATTTTGTTGTTTGTGTAGGAAATTATACGGCACTTCAAATGATTTTCAAATTGCGTCCATTCAAATTGTGATTTCTTTTTGATTGCAAATAATCTCATAGCTCTATCACTGATATAGCTACAGTAGTTTAGTTTAGTTTAGTTTAGAGCTTTAATCCCCTTACATTTTTGCCTGTCAACAAGCCTAATTTATTTTTACGTTTTACTTTGTAGTCAAGAAATGCCATTCAGTTTACCCTGTTCGTTTATTTGTACAAAACCATCAGCTGGCAGCGCGAGAATGAAACGTGATAATAGAAGTTCAGAGCATATGTGTATTGTGTCCGTCAACAGTTTTACACAAACATAGATGGGCCCCGGGGACGAGCCATTAGGACGAAGGATGACAAGTCCCACCGGCCGAACAGGGGGCTCCTAATCCAGTCTCCGCAAGAACTACACGCACGAGGATTACCGCGATTATGAAATGAAAGCTTTCTGTTTGGAGAATTACTGGGAATTTAATTGTGTTACAGGTTTGTTTGAAAGACTGTCACTCAGTGCGTCAAGAGGGCCCCATATCGTCCACGATGTTTAAATAAAGGAAAAGGCATATCTCTAACCCCAAGTGGCGACGTGGTAAGAGAAAAGAAACTGTGGTCTGTTACGTGACTCTCCGACATCTCCCAAAAAGAAAAAAAAAATATTTAAAGATTCTTATCTGGTCACAACTAAACATTGCTGTATTGTCTTACCTAACAGTAATCTCGCCAATCTTATCAAATGTTTGGTAAAAATCGTTGGATAGCGGTCAAACAGCTCTTGACGAATGCTTTGGAAGTGAAATGAAGATAAATCAACTTTTTTTTTGCTACTAAACTGTGTATATTTGTGCGTATGTTTTTTTAATCGCACTGTCTACTTGTCTTTTATTTTCTTTTTACTGTTTTTGTTGGCAGTTTTAGAGCAAACTAGCTATATTTAGAAATATTTGGAGTGTGTGCTGGCTCCAGGGCCACTGCAATTCCAAGTACTACGTGACATCACACAAGACTGCCTTCATTACAAACACCTGGCTGTAAGAAGGAGTTTAAAGTGCGGATGTTCGACCAATCACAGTGTTTCTCATATGTCCAGCCTCCTCCTCCTCCCTCACTTTTTTGCTTTAGTCTAAAAAGTCATGTCCAGTATAGAAGCTCTATTTGAAGTGTGCTTGTGTTTAAGTTGTTAGTCCCATTTTACTAAAACTAAAATATTAACAACAAAGTGGTTCTTCAACTTAATACTCCTTACTACTGCAACTAATCTAGTTCAATAATCAGAAGGATCCATGAAGTATGTAAAAATGGGACAAATGCAAATCAGCACAATATGCCTTAACCTGAAATGTAAGGCCAAAACGCTGAAGACCGAAGTATGTAAAAATGGGACAAATGCAAACCAGCGCAATATGCCTTAACCTGAAATGTAACACAGACCTTCTTAAAAAAACTGAATATAATGAAAAAGTTCCATGTTTTTGGTTACTCATCTCATAAAATCAAACGTGTATATTCTATACTCATGATACATTGAGCTTTTGAGCATTTGCTTCTTTAAATTTTGATGATTATGGCCTAAAGATCATAAAAAAACAATTCAGAGTCTCTGAAAATGTGAATATTGTTTAAAAGTTCAGCATCGGAAAGTCAAGGCATCAAAAAAAAGAAAGAAAAAATTTGACTTTTAAATTATATTAGACATTTTTGAGATGGTCTGTACATTCTTTTAAATTACCTCTAATTTATGCTCATTTATCATCAGTGCTGAAAGAAAAAATAAACCGAGGCGGGTGCTGCACTCTTGAGCTGACACTATCTACACCCTCTTATCAGTTCTGGTGAAGTTATAATGAACGAGGCTGAATGCTACATTTTCTCACAGTCCATTAAACCCGGCTATCATTTCAACGCCTCCAATGGGACAGTTTTGGAGATGGCCTTTAGGCTTCTCTGACATGGCCCCGGCCTCATTTGCTAATTGCTAATATAGTTATTGCTGGATGCCAATGGAGGGACCACCATGAGAGGGATTGAAGGAGAATTATCACAGTTGCTTTTCAGGCCTGTGGAAATCCTCTGAGGGCTTTTATCGAAGTCCACTGGGGCCCAAAGAACGGGAGGGTCCCCACAAAAGGGTCAGGACAAAAACTATAAGAACACACAGCAACAGCCACTGAGAATGGACAGATGCATAGGAAAAGAGCGCTCGCCTCATTTATCATAACTTGGAATTTAAAAGTGCGTTGTGTAAGGTTTTGGTTGGGGGTTCGTCGCCTTTGTGTCATTGCTCTGCCTGGAATGTTCCACAGTATGAAATTAAACAGCTCTACCTCACATTTATTCAGTTACAGGTAGTTTTATAGCTCAAAAATACCTAAACTGGCATTGCGACAGCTTCTACAGAGATTTGACCTGCAATTTGGCTTGTTTTAGTCTTCATGAAGATAGAAAGGTTTAATCATACTGTGAAATATTCCTGACAAATAACATAACCATGGAAAAGCATTTGACAGAACCTCCAACAGTAAAAGTTTCACAATGCCCCTTTAAAGCTGTGCTGCGTAATTTTTTCTGGTGGTGTTGGGAGGTGGAGGTGTCAGATGCTTGTTAATGCTTTTCCAGGAATGTTCCTAATTAAACTTCTTTATTTGCCTTTGCTCAAATTCAGGTCTTTCTAATTGCTAAAAACAAAAAACACGCATTGCATTTTAAAGTCGCTTTACAAGTCGTATAATTAATTTAATTCCCACATTTGCTGGAGCCACAGCTGCCCTGAGGTAGAATGATGAAAGAGAGGCTTCCAATCTGCGCCAAAAAAACGTTTCGACCATCATCAACCACTCTGCAGACAATTTTTTCATTTCATTTATTTATTAATTAATTTTGAGCAGATTAAAGAACACAAAAAGTAAGTATATGTGTATCCAGTATACTTAAAGCTTCACTACGTAAACTGCTACGTCACCTGCTTTATTAGGGGTTCAGATACTTTTATAGCTCAAAGATCCCAAGAAAAACAGGCATTTTGACTGTGGCTGGGGTCACCTCTCCACAGACCTGACCTGCAGCTTGCTCTAGTTTTGTCTCCATGAAGATACAAAGTTTTAATGCCATACTGTGAAACATTCCAGACAAAGCAATGACATCGAACATCTCAAGAAAAGCATTAGAAAGTTACACAATGCACCTTTAGTATACAGTACAATTACCATCTTTACTGTTATTTAAGCTTGAAAAGGAGTGGGGAGAAGAAAATGTGCTAAATTCCACCCCTGGGAAGTGGGTGAAGTGTCTTGCCTAAGGACACAATAACATGCTTTAGAGCCACTGAACCCCCACTGTCCAAGTCACCAAGCCCAATCCCGCTTAGCGCCTGTGATCGACCATTGCGCTAAAGGAATTTATAGTTCCATACGGCAAGATGAAGTCATTAAATAAACACGACTGTGATATGTCCAGAAGATAGCCTAATCTAAATGTATGGAGAAATTAAATAGGCATCAGATAGCAGAAACATCCATTGACTACACTGGATTCCCACTCCTCATGCTATACAACTGCACTATGTAAAAACAAATGTAGCATTGAAATGACAGGCCACTTCTGAGCCCATTTCCCAGGACGAGACACATGTTGTTCGAATAAAGCAATGAACAATTTATTTTGATGACTTTAGCATGCACATGGGTAGAGGTGGTAGGGCGCCATTTTTTCTTCCCTAAAGAAAACAAGGGGAAATGCCTGGGAATTACCAAGAGAGACTTTGACCAAGCTGTATGCCAGGCCGAAGGCAAAGAAGTAAAAACAGCTAAACAAAAGACGTAGGCAGCTCAGGTCTCCGAGGCAAAATTTTCTCATTAATTCCACTTAGCGCGATTTGACACGCTTTTCCCTGAGCGCTGACTGACAGGCGAAGCTTACAAAGACAGCATTGAGACATCTTCACTTGCGCTGTTCGAACGGCTAGAGTTTGATAAGGTCTACTGTCACGGCCGTTAAGACAAGAAAGCCGAAACCGCAGAAACCAATTGGGTCAAAGGACCGTTCCAGATCCGCCTCCTTTTTTGCGACAAAGAAAAGATTTTCCGAATTAAGCGAAATATTGGGTCGTGTTCCATTGGTAAAGCTGGGAAGACGTTAGCCATTGCGACGGGCCAGTGATTTGTAATGTTAATTTTGGATGCGAGGGCAGAGGCTCGGAGTTAACTGTCAATAAGAGCTGTGGAAATCTTTGAATTAGAAGTTTCTAGGACATTTCTGTCAATGGGCTGTGAAATTGGCTGGGAAAAAGCACATTAAGGGCAGGGTCAAATGTGCTGCTTTGACTGCAAATGAATATGTTGTGATTTGTCTGACAAGTCTTCTCAGTAAAGCAACAGAAATTATGATTAAATATGAGTAGCGTTAACTGTCAGCGGAAATAAACAAAACAGTTCTGTCTGAATTTCAAAACAGATTTCTTTCTTGAAACTTGTGCTACCAACCATGTCAAACCACTAATCCACACACGGGAATTTTCAGCATAATTAACACTGCACACTGCATAATTTCATAGATATTTCTGCATCAACTAAACTGGTATAAGGGTAAACCAAAACATCCACCGCTAATACAGACGGGACAAGATCTCACGAGATAAAATTGCCACAAGATGCATGTGGAAAATTATCTTATTAGATTTTTCCCCCTGTGTTTTGCATTTGCCTTTGACTGAAGAATTGGGTTAAGCACTGGTCAATTACACATCTAGAGAAGCGCTGCCAAGTTCCAGTAAGAAAATTGAATTGAAATTTGAACAAATAAACATTTTATTTATTATAAATTAAGTCAAAACCTCATACCGTCTCCATCTTCTGGATCTAATGTCATGTCTTATCTTGCAGAAATGGGCTCATCTCATCTAACTAAGACATTACTTGTGCTGTGTGCTTGATGAAGTGTTCATTAAACTGTTTTAATAGCAAATGGTCATGTTAATATATAAAGCATCAACCACTTACCCATTCACACAGTGTATAAAGGCACTGAGGACACGGTGGGTTAAGTGTCTTGCCTAAGAACACACTTACAGCATCGCCAACGATTCAAATCAAACTTCTTTATCAGTGGACAAACGCTTTACCAGCTGAGCTACTAACATCTCACATTTCACATTTGTCCTGGTTTGGTCCTGCTTTGATCCAAAGTTAGTCCTGATGTAGACTCGGTATGGTTCTGTTCTAGTCCTGAATTAGTCACGGTCTAAATCTTTAGTTCAGTTCAGGATTTTGTTGCAGATTTTGTCCCAGTTTTCCTGCGGTGTGTCTGCAAGTATGTAACCTATTTAAATGTTATTATAGGAGTTTCCATTAGCCAATCGCCACAAAACTGAGTCTTTAAGTGATTGATAAAAGGTCAGGTAAACTTCCCATGTATTCTTCCATCACAGCAGCACGGAAAAGGACCATCAGGAGCCCCTTTGAACCCATAACAAAGACCTGCTGGGCCTGTGACATCTCCGCCTGGCAACATGTAATCTACACACTCCCAAGCTTCGGTCCTTTAGCCGCCTGCCCCTGCGCTCGCTCAAACCACAACTAAATCCATCGGAATCTCAAAACTTTGCCATGGTACAAAACTTTCTATTAGATTCAGTACAGGCACTGCACAACTTTAAGACTGGCAGGCAAAGCTGTCACCATCCAGTTTTCTCCAGTCCCCCCAAAGAGACAAGCCAGCTACAAAAACAGTCTGCTGCTGGTGCCTTGAATCATGGGGGAAAATGGGGCTATAGAAAATGAGGTAATCTTCTGTTTAATGGTATATGATAAGCTAAAGTGTTTTTAACCAAACAAGTCAAGTTGACAATCGAAAGAGAGCATCTGGTTCATTTTACTGGTCTCCACTTGTTTTGAAGAAGAGGCCTTAGGGAGACAGATCCTTGACCTGAGTTTTGGGGACGGCTCATATTACTTGTATTAATAAGACGCCTTCGAGATAGAATCAAACGCTGCTGTATCGATGGAAAAAAAGAACTTTGTTTTCATACCTTTTAAATGGTGTGAGTTGACAACACCCATAGCTTTTCATTGATTGCGTCATAGAAAAAAGTTAACGAAATTCAATCAGAAACTATAGTTTGCAGTACACGGGGTGGGTACTTCACTGTAAAACTAGCAATTATAGGAAGCATAATATACTATTATGAGTTTTTATTGTGTGATGGGATAAATGTGATGTTAAAGGTGCATTATGGAACTTTTCTGATGCATTCTGACCTTTCCCTGGAGATGCTATTGCTTTGCCTCCACTGTTTTATGGTAAAAAAAAAAAAGAAATACCCTAAAATACTTCAACGCCTCTCCCTCTTTGCATATTTGACCTGTAAGTTGTCCTGATGGTTGCATTTGCTTTCACATGAAGACAGAAAAGTAAAAAATATCAGACAGAACAACATTGCATAGTGCATGTTTAAGTTTATCCTAATCTAAAAATATATAAAAGAAAAACAGCGTCATTCATTGACTGTGTTACCCACTGCATCTTCTGCGCTGTATTTCCAAAATTACATATTTCAAACAAATATTTTGACAATAGAACATGTGCATCTGGTTTGTTTTAGTGGAACCAACCGCTCTGCCTTCTTGTTTTAAAGATGAGGCCTTGGCAAGACAAATCCTTGACCTTATGTTCAGCAAAGTTTAACTTCCACCCAAGTGGGACAAGATATTCCGTCTGCCTTACTTACTTTTCGCGTGGCCCTTTAGAGCTTCGCCCGTCAGCCCGCCCCTCGCTCCCCTCTCCGCCACTGCTTTTGTATTCCCCCCTTCTCTCTCTGAGGTTTAACCCCGGGTCACCGCCAACTTCTTAATCAGCCCAGCACATGACCATTCTTTCCAATCCGCACATACCAGGAGAGAAGCACTCCCTGATACAGTACCTTACGATAAAGAGCTCAGCGTCCCCCCCCCCAAAAAATGGAAGCTCTATATTCTTATTATGAAAGCCCCCCGATACATCAATAGACAGATTTGGCTGTGGGTTGGCGGGGAGGTGAGCTAAAGCACTTCTCCAGAAAATCACACTTCAAAAGGGTGCAGTATTAAGAAACAGGGCGGGGAAGAAGTCTGCCGTGCCAATCCGCTGTGGTCACCATGGAAAAAAAAAAAAGGAAAAAAAGAAGTGGAAAAAGCGAACCAAAATGTGTGTGCGTGTTCTCGAAATTCTTTGAAGGATTCCGGTTGGAGTTTCAAATGCCCTAATGGTTACCACTTGGACAATTATCATTTTAAACTGAAATTTATGCACCGAGAAGCTTTTGAGTGGTACAGCACCCTATTGTGTTTGCATTATGGGCCCCGCTCTAAACGACGGCACTGAATGAGGTGCCGACTTGCCGACATGGGGTGTGGGCAATTTCCTGGGTTAGCCAAAGAGCCCCAAAGGTTAAAGGTCAAAAAGCATCTCAGCAAAGTCGGGAGCTGAGTCGGTAGGGGTGAGAGTTCAGGGTTGGTCGTTGTATTTCTTCTTTTCCTGCGTATAAAAACCCAGAGAGGTCAGCGGCTTTTCGGCAGTTAAAACGACGGGTAAATACAACCGGGATCGGCTTTCATTTGGCTTCTTATTTACAAATCGTGCTGTTCTTTTGCACTGATGGATTTAAACGTTTATTTGGAAGTGGGAGGTAGTCTCGGTGAAGGACGGGCAGATGGATTTCCATGCAAAGACACATAAAAAATAAAGAAATGCTTAAAAATTACTCAAAAGAAGTATGTTTTAATAACTTTTTGAATTATATATACTTTTTTGTTTTAATTTTGAAGTTTTAGTTTATCTGTACATATATTTTAGTTTTAGATTCAGGCAGAAGTGGAGCAAAGATCAATGCTTAGAGAAGTTTCAATGCATTTTAATATGAATCTCATCAGATCAATATTGCAGTAACATAGTATTACTTGGTATCACTACTTCCAGTTTGGATAATACAACAATAATATATAATACAGAATGAATTATAACTGATATATTTACACATCGCTTTACAGTAGCCAATTATACAGTCACACTCTGTAAGGTGGGTAAAGTGTCTTGCCTAAAAACACAAATGTACTATGCACGAGAGCTTAAACTACTGCACTGTGAATACACTGTCACAATAAGATTTCAGCACAGGCAAAGTAACCAAATTGTCATTTCCATGTAATTTTTTCAAGTTAGTTTTTGAATATTTGTGAATTTTTCTGTTCTCGTGCACTCAAAGTTCTTGAAAAACCCTACACAATAATATCACGCAGGTTTAAAATGATTCTTAGTGAAGTTTCAATGCATTTAAATAATTTTTTAAAATCATTGCTATCAGTATTAAATCAGTATTGTGATGTTATAGTATTACTTGGTATCGAATTAAAACAAAAATCGCTCATCACTGCTGATTTATTTCTCATTTACCAAGCTTTAAAAATTGCTTTACAGTCGCCAATTGTTCTGTCACACTTTGTTTCACTCTTTAAAGTGGGAAAAGTGTCTTGCCTATGGACACAACTACACTATGCACTTACATTCAAGTACTAAACACCCGCCCTCATCCCTTTGTCCACTCTGGAAGTCCTTGAAAAACCCCGCGCTATAATATCATGCAGGTTTAAAATCATTTTGGCCAATGCTAAAACCGTATTAGTAGCTGTTTAAATCAAAGGCACAAAACCAAAAAATTCTTCCATGGTCCACACATCCTGGACTCGTGCCCAGACTAAACCCATGCACATACAGTATTTATCAGGAGGGAACCAGAGCCTGGGCGCACTTCAAAGGGACGTCTTGATAAGGGTGACCTGATAGCCCTCACCCTACACTGGTGTTGGACATGTCTGATGTGAGGCCAGTGCTCTTTAGTTAAGAGCGTCTTGGAAAAAACAACAGTTAGGACCACGGCCAAAGATGATTTCAGAGGATAATGGAGCATGTTTTTGTCAAAGTTTGTATTTTCAAATCCGCACAGAGATTTGTAAGGATCTAAACTTGGCAATGACCTGAAAAATGACTGAAATTATGTAAAATAAATAAAAGTGGGGAGCTATACTTTAATAGAAGTTATAAATAAGCACTTATATGACAGCAATGAGTGAGTGTTGAGATTGAGACCAGTACAAACCACCGGCTTTCATTTATTTAACCTTGTAGATGGAAAAGTCAAGATAAACATATTTTGAAGTAGAAGCGACTTAAAATATTTTTGACACTTTGATTTAAAACTGCCACTCCAGTTACCATAGCGTTTGTTAAATTGGTGCTTCAATCAAATTTTTACAGCACTGATTTTGCTCCTTCACTAAATACTGTTTTTCTGGAATAGTACGCAAGAATTTATTTAAAATTTCATAAACATTCTGTGTCCCGAGGTAGACATGCCCAAATCAAATACAGTTTAGCATTTACTGATAATCGTAATGCTGATTTATTCTTAAGAGCAACAACATTGGGTTTGATAGTCAAGTTTTTCATGTTATATGTTTTGATTCTCAAGACGATTATCCAATCAGAGGACAGAATGAGACCCACATGAGTCTCTTATGGCCAGATTCAATAGAAAAATCCAATTATATTAACCTTAATAGACTCTCTGATCTGGATCCTCGTTACCTAAACTCCAGCTCCTCCAGCTTCGTCATTACTCAGCGCTAGTGCAGCTTTTACACTGGTTACCCAAGTGAAATTGTGCTTTTTTTAACTGTAAAAGCAGAGGCTGCATAGAGTTCCTTTAAGTACATAGATTTATGCACTTCAGTTCAACTTCATTCCACTCTTGAATATTGTCAACAGCGTCTCGGGGGCCTCTGCACAGCTCTGATAGACACTAGTGAAGAGCCCTTTACCACAAATGAAGATGACAAACAGCCTTTGCTCCTGGAGGCAAAGAGGGCCCCGTGGAGAGAGTCAGGGGTCAGCCCATGAAGCAGGCAACACCTCTGCAGCCACTTGACAGAAAGAAAAAAAAGAGGGTTGGAGTGGAGGGCTGGGTGCACCACTTGAGCTGTAAGAATGGCTGCCACAAGCCTACCCAGTGAGATGCATCCAACAGGGGAGGGGGACACTGGGCCTACTGTTCCCATTGAGCCCTTTGTCTCTGAGGCGGTCTCTTGTTTTTACCCCAGCGAAACCATGGGTACAATGAAGGCAGCATGCTCCTCCTCCTCCTCCACCCCTCACCAAAAAAAGCCCTGTCAATACTGGACCTATCACGGCTTGAATGGGTTCGAATAAGGCTTCCCATGAAAATCAGCTCAATGAGAGTCTCCCTTTGGCCGCTGCCGATTGTGGGTGAGTTCGGTGACAGGTCGGAGTAAAGGGAGCGCGAAAGAGTCCAGACTAGAGTAATGGGGAACGGGCCTATTCTTGCCTCCTCATAGAAAATGCATTAATTCCTTCCCTGTGAGCTCACCGTAAATGATTCGATTGTGGCCGATTCGACATAGTTTTTCCGAGCGTTCCTGAAAAAAGAAGAGGAAGCAAAAACATGTCGCTGGGAATGGGGAAGACAATTTTTGAGGTAAACATTTAACTTGAGCCTTCTGACCCAATCAAGTGGAAGGGACGACAGGCTTTGACTACCTCGGACCATCCTAGAATAGTTCGGAGGGGGGAAAAAAAGAACCCAAAGATGGTGCCAAGCTTTTGTCACGCCTTAAGGACTGGCTTAGTCAATTGCTGTCAGATCAAGACGACAGAAAGAAAAACAGCCCTGGTCGCCGCATATAAAACAGTCACTTTCTCTCGCCGCCAAGTCGGGAGAGTCCCCATAGACAGAATTACACAGTTTCTTTTCAAAGGATTTGCATTTAAAAGATAGCGTACAGGCCTGAATGCAGGTCGTTTCCCTGTGACCATAGAAACACTAGGAAAGGTGGAAAATTCAGTCCGCGGAACGTTAAACGACTTTATTAAAGTGTCACTAATCAGACGTGAAAGACACAGGGTTTTAGTGTTTGGGCAAACGAACAGAAAAAAAGCTTAATGATGTGTTAAGAGCATTACTTTGAAAAGCTGTGTTGATGTCCTGTCCCATAAGAAAGAAAGAAAGCGCTGTTCACCACAGGCAAAATTAATGCTTCAAAAATTCCAAGAATTTGACTTAAAGACCGATTTCACATTGAGAACTGTAACGGCAATCGGCTAAGACCTTTAAGCACTTATTTGTAAGCACTGCACTCACTTAAAACTACGTGCATGTCAGATTAAAAGACGTGCAGCCACAGTATGTGTGCTTCTGCAGAGCAGCTAAGAAATACCTCATCATTACACAGGACTTGGCTTAATATGGTCAACCATTATTTATTTCCAGAATTGGGGGAAAATGTTGCATAAGAGTGAGCCAATAGCATGACTTTTTAAAGTCTATTTACTAAAGCAGACTTCTGTGATTGTTTACTGCAAGCATTGTTGAGGCTGGTTCCACTCAACAACACATGCAAGGACAAATGAAAAGCTTTATTTACAAATAAGAACATCATAGTTAAATTAAGGCAAACGTGTTGATACCGGCTTGTCAAAGTCTGATCTCGTCAGATCTCAGAAGGTAAACAAGGCCGGGCTGGGTTTGGACTTGGACGAGACACTGGTGGGAATATCAGGAGCCAAAGTCAAATGTCAGTGGCAAAAAAACACTGTTGTTGTGTTCTTAGGCAAAACACCCACCCACATGGCCTAGTATAGTGCTGTGTGCATGATTCTTGCTGTTAGTCGAAGGGGCCAGTGGCACAGATTGGCAGCCTGGCTTCAGTCAGTCTGCCCCAGGGCAGCTGTAGCTTTACAACCACTGAGTGTCAAGTGAATGAACAACACACTGTAAAGAGCTTTGGGTCTGTTGAAAGGCGAAATATAAAGGTTAATTAATAAATAGCTCATGAAATTTCAAACTCATATTCATGTATGTTGACAGACATCAAGGTGTGAAGAGTGTTTGGATAAAATTTGATTGAAATTCCTCTGAGATAAAAGTGTATCTAGTCAACCGCACACGCATGTCTGAGTGAAGACAAACATTTTCTCAACTGAAGGCACCAGCCATGGCAAAGCAATTTCTACAAATAACACATGAATAATCGTTGATAGAAAAACATTCTGGCATGTGTATCCCCACAGAAAAAGGCAAATTCCAAAGCAGAAAATTGCTACCATTACGCCATAATGGGATAACAAGTCGACGCATAATCCCTGGCTAACAATGGTGAGGATTTGAATGGGACTCCTGTGTGGTGTCTGCACGTTGAGCGCACCATTTCACAGCCACCTACCAACAGTGTAATCTCCCCTCAATGGGAACACGCAGAGACTGTCTTCTGGCTCTATCCTTCACCAACGCGCCCATCTACCCATCCCAAAACTCTTTTCTATGGCCCGCAAAGCACTGTCAAAGCTGGGGGTCGCTAATCTAACAACCGGGGAAGGATTGCACGGACTGTGGGAGAGAGTTAGCGCAGAGAAAGGGGGTTGGCGGATAAATTAACATGGATGCCCCGGTTTATAAAGACTGTTTGATCTTCCAGGCCGGTCCTAATGATATACGCTCCAGATGAATCGTCCTGGGATGTTTCCCAAGTTAATTTTCAGAGCAAGAATTAATTAAGACTGGAATGCATTGATATATATGCAAATGAGCGAAAAAATAAACAACTATGTAAACAACGCTAACAATAGGTAATGACTGCGGAGGGGGATGTTTGTGTCATAATGCAATAGATTTAATGCAGAAAGGGGTATTATAGAGATGTAGAAATGCTGGAATATGCATTGCTAAGAACACTACATGTGCAATCCTAATTAAACAGGAGCACACAAAATTTGGTTTGGTAAAAAGGAAAATTGTAATTCTATAAATTTTTCTGGATTTTTAACAATTAAAATATAAATGTGTTCGATGAGACTAGCAACTGACTGCATGAGGCCAAGTTACAAGTCACAGCTGTGCAAAAGCGAGCCCAGATATGTTAATAATGCATCATATTTCAAGGATTTTTGAGCAAAGAAAAGTGAAATAGACAAAAGATGTTGCTTAATGCCATACTGGGGAACACTGCAAACTAATGACATCCCCATAGAGACAAGCGAGTTGCAAGAGAAGTGACGTAGTGAACCTTTTAGTCACAAGTCTTGCTAGCTCCATACACTTACACAGTCATTGACTACATGCCAAACCCATCTCATTGTTTTGTATACGGACAATGCAACGTAATCAGGCTTTATTTCTTGTTCCAACTGGATGTTAACTCAGGATTTAACAGCCCGAAAAACAAATAATAAACACTGAAAAAGTTGGGTAAACTTTTTGCTTACTACTTCAACAAAAATAGCCAGAAGTATCTCGAGAACACGACTGACCCCCGTGGAGCACCCCCCATAGGGAACAACAAGGGCCGACTCAGAGTTCTTAAATGGGTTTCTCAGTTTTAGAAAAGCCACCACGACGCACAACCTAGACACAATTCTCCTCCAATTACAACAAACAATGCCCTAACAAATAACGGATGGCCAGCGCAGTTCTCCCTAAACCCAAAACATACTCCGCATTCGAAAACATTGAAAACGTCCGTGCCGTTTTGCATCATGTTCTTTGTCTCCAGACTTTTTTTTGGAACACAGTGTAACTTCAGCTAAATAGATTATCCAAATTATCAATGATGCTGTCGAAAAAACAAGAAAAACAGAACTAGTTAAAGGTGCATTGTGCAACTTATTAAATTGATTTTTACTGTCTTAAAACGCACAAAAAACATTTACACGGTTTAAAATAGTTCAAAGTTATTCCTGGTTTACCTTATTCATTCTGAACAAACATATTATTCACTGGAATGAGTTTAAAAATATGTCACAAAACTTTCACATGCTAAAATTTTGCTGCTGTAGTAAAGCCAACAACAACTAGCATGCTAATCGCGCATTTCCTGACACTCAGTACTACTATAATAAAACCATTTATAATTAGATGCAGACAGTACACAGCCAGTGTATTATTTTGACTGCTTATATCTGCAAAATATCTGTGCTGGGGCAAGACAAATTTTCTATTGGCTAGACTTGACTTTATTAATAAGAAAGTGTTAAGTAATAAATATTTAATTCAAACTAGGGATGCATTGAAATTAAATATGTGGCCGAAACAGAAGCCGAATAAAAATGAAACACGTCTGAATACTGAAACCGAATTTCAAATGCGGTTGTTAAATTTTTCACTATTTTTTAATACTGCATGAATATTTTAGGCCAGGGGTCGGCAACCTTAAATAGTCAAAGAGCCGTTTGGACCATCTCCCACAGAAAAGAAAACACCCAGCACCTTTTGACATCTATAACGAGGATAACAGGGCTTTTTTTAAATCTGGATGATCTGTATAAAAGACCATAGTGTGTTGCGTTCAAGGAAATGCTACAGAGAATACATGTCCATTCATATACACGATCTATGCCTACTGCAGAGGTAAAAAAGCTGCATTAAACACAATATTACTCAATCTCTATTTGAGTTCTCCTCATCTGAAATAAAAATCTTAAAATCTTAAATTATCCACCCGCTGCAAACCAAAAATGCAGACAAAAACGGCACTATTCGGTCTTACTTTTATTTTAACTCACTCCACTGAACGCCAAATGTGTTTTTTTTTTTGCAAAACTTGGCCGAATATATTTGGTTGCAGAATAAAAATCAGAATATAGGTTATAAGCATTAATATAGGTTGAATAAGGGGCTAAATAAATGAATTAACTTGTATGTAAGTGTATGCAAATTAGCAGAGCAGCTGAATTAGTTAATAAGTATATCCTAAAAAAAAAAGCGTTACCATGACAACCAGTACTGCGTCTTTGTAGTGATAAGAGACATTGAAGTAAAAACTATGTGGCGTTATTGTCTAAGGGCGGACGGGGCATCTGACCGGTTCCAGATGAGCCCAGCTGGCATCGCTCAAAGCCCGAGGTGAGGAGTGTAGTTTAGCCCCGCTGGTGGTGGTAGATGGAGGGTTGTGGGGGTGATGCCGGGGTAAAGGCGGAGGAGCCGGTGCAGAACAGCTAGCAGCAGCAGGGGTACGCCATAATTCCCCCGAATAAATCTAAAGTTTCAAAGAGCATTTTGAAATGAGATCTCTTTCACAAATCTATTTCCATAAGGCCAAGCTCCATTATAAAGGCTATTCAGAAATTTCAAAAGGAAAACTACAGCTACCGGGTTTGGAGATATAATATGCGCATGGCTCTGATTTGGTCCATTCACTCGCCCATTCACGGAGAAGGCTTAGGTTTCTGCTGGAATCCCATTCATCTTCTCTTTTATGATTACAATATGTTTCTGAAATTGTTTATGGCCTGCTGTTGTGTTCCTGGGCAAAACACTTCATCCACTTCTGCAATCTCCAGTCACTATATATTACGCTGGTTTACAAAAGGAAAGAGAACTGAAAATTAGCACTCAAGTGAAACTCCTAAAGTCCAATTGACAGAATTATTTTGCAAACACTAAATTAAGCGTATTAATTAAGTAGTTCTGCCAAATTTGTACGTGTGAAATGAAAAATACTACTCAAGGTACATTTTTAGTAGTATTTGAGATCAACACTTTATTCATTTTTCAAACCAGAATCTTCCATTTCTTTGTGTTGGGACAATTGAGACTTGTATTATAGTTCAGTACATGATATTAAATGTAGTTAATTACAATTGCATGTTTTAAAATCTAAAAAACTACAACTCAAACGCGGTAAAGTGAGTTTTTGTAATTTAGTACATTTCAAGGCTGATGTAAAAACTTTTTCTCGCCGTGCAGAGTTGTTCTATAACGCTCTGACTATATAGGACCTTACATTCGCATATACGTTCAATTATGATTAAGTATATTCCATTAGTATAGCTGGACTTTTTTCTTCATTACAGTCGAGAGCCGAGTGAACCACCTTCCATAACACTTTGCGACAATAACAGAACGTCCATTAGGCCCAGTATTTATTATAAGGTGAGAACGTTTGTTTATTTGACTTCCAATAAAAGTGTGTTCTGTTTAGTCTTCAGGTCTAATATTATGACAGATGATTAAGTTGTCAAGCTTCACACGGCTTCAGTCTCTGCTCAGCTCGAG
>KN499190.1:25984-36355 GCA_000787155.1 Scartelaos histophorus | reverse complement strand
CACATAAACACCATCTTCCTTTTAAGTTACAAATTGTGATGCAATTGCCTTCATTAATAGCTGGCACCACCCTTCTGAAGAAACGTGCTTGGGGCGTGGACTGCTGTTGGGTTCATTGTATCATGATTAACTCACATACCTTTGCAAGTGTTGTTTACATTTTTGGTTTTGACGACAGTCGTTCATACCGTCACACCCAAATCCATAACTACTATTACTGATCATATGATTAATTCTTCACTGCTCATATGAGAATGGAAGCACCAATACAAGCGACCATGGTTAACCAAATTATGGTTTAACAATGCCTTTTTTCTTGAATAGATGTACATTATTTATTTTACTATGGTTCTAACCTATTTCCAAAGAGATTCTCTTGAAGATCTGTAGACTATACTGTAGAATAGTGCCAATCAATACAAAAGCATGCACACATGTCATATGCATCCTTTGGTCCAAAGCCCACAGCAGTGTACACAGATTTAGGTCACATGTGAAGTATCAGTTGCTATCAGTTACGTGCTGATTGTTAAAATGAAAAGAACTAGTTAAGTGTGTAAACATTTGTTTTTCCTTGGATATATTCACAGTTTACTGTCACTGTCACTGCTGGGGCACTGGCTTTTACGGCTTCTCCCTCTTGGAGTGACAAAGTTATTCTATAACAGTGTGTGGTGAGGAGAGAAAATGCTTAAAGTGGCGTTTTGTAATTGAAGCCACATGTTCAGGGCTTACCCTCCTCCTATTTCAATTCTTCCATCGTCTTGATTTCACTCTCACAAACTTGACCTGCAAACATCTCGTTAAGTCTAAAGTTTTGTTTTTAAATGTGCAGTTAGGTAATTACAGATTGCTCAGTTTTGTCCTTGCTAATAAGCCTTTCTACTTTTTATGTAAGATACACATGCTGTACTGTTGTACTTTTCATGCTATTGGTTGAGGCTTAATGTTTCCATAAACATACCTGAAATGTCATTGAATTTACCATAACACTTTCAAAGCATACTGACTTGTGTAAATCCAATGTTTTACAGCAATAATGACATATGAACAATATTATAATACAAAAACTGAAATTGTCACATCAAAAAGTGTATTTTAGTTTTAAACGATATATTTACAGTTATTATAGGCACACTATAGGCACATGTCATATCAAGTTTAGGCTTTTCACAGTCATAACAATTGAGGCTGTCTTAATGTGCGTTACAGGTATGTTGATGGAACAGAAAGATAGACAATAGATGGTATAGATCCACTAAAATTGTATGTGTTAGTGACTGTTAAGAATACCTTATAGAACATCTTCCCTGCAGGCGTGGGGGGTTGTAACCTTAAGAAAAGCTGCCAATAAAAAGTGATTCTACTGTAATTATACGTTGAGTACTTAAATTACCAGACTGTCTGTATGTGACGTCTACGGTACAGGGAAAATTAAATTTGAAGTGTCATTAAACATTGCAAACTGCACGGATGCTCATCACATTCCTCTTCCTTTTACAGCATTTCACGGAGCTGCTGGATGACCTCTCCCATGATGCCTTGCTGGGTCAACTGCTCAGCGACCCTTTTCTGTCTGGGGTGCGAGGAGGAGGAGGGGAGGCCATGGAGGGAGACGATGGGGAACTGTCACCATCTTCTCCGATTTCTCCTCACATCACAGTGGAGCACAGCTACTCCCTTTGTGGAGACAGCAGACCCCAGTCACCTCTGTCCCACCTGACTGGAGAGCACGGCAGTGAAGCAGGTTAGACATAAGCCACTTTACACATCAAAATCAGATATTACGTAAGGTCTTTTTAGAATTGCATTTACTTTATCAGCAAATATAACATTCTATTTGACATTTTGCCAAATTTGAGTTATTATTCTTGTTTCTGAATACCTTCTGTACTTTTGATCAAGCTTTTGTGAGGTTTAGTACATCTCTTGGCGCTTATGAGCAAAACCCCATTCTTCCGTTCTCTATATGAGTAAACCCAATCCAATCCAATCCAATCCAATGCACTTTATTTATATAGCACATTTCATAAACAACAGTTTCCAAAGTGCTGCACAAATACAGACTAAATGCAACAATAATAATATAATAATAAAATAAACACTCATTAAACACAAATTAAAACATATTAGTCCTAAAACAATAAACCAATAAAATCAAATAAGAGCAAAGCCATAAGATAGCAATAAATAAATAAAAAACCCATAAAATACATTAAAAAAAAAATAAATAAAATAAATAAAAACACAGATGACCACACAACTAATACACAACCCACACAACCCATAAGTTAAAGGAGACACAATGTTGCTTGGATTACATTGTTACTTTACAGTCAAATACTCATTGTGGGTGTATTTTTGCTCAAAAATTCATTGAAAAATATACATCCTTACTGTGAACGTGGTTGCCTTACCCTTGAGCTAAATTGTAACTTTGCCTGGTAGCATCGTCTGCTTGTTTCCATGGATATAGATATAAGTTTAATGCCATACTGTGGAACTTTCAAGGCAAAGCAAGAAAATCTCTGAGCATGTTGCAGAAAAGTTCCATATTGCACCTTTAAATGTCGTAATATTGTGGTCAATCTTTTTCACAGGGGAGTCAGATGGTGATTCTGAGTGGCCCATGGAGCAGGAGGAGTCCATTGACCTGCTGTGTGAGACTCCCTCTCTGCTCCCCACACTCGCCCTGTCTCTGTCCTCTTCTGAAGTGCCCCGGGCCACAGAGAGAGAGGCTGCCCCCCCTGCAGTCACCACGGCCCCTGTCCCATCCAAGTCCCCCAGCCAAGGCAAAGGCATTAAGGTCCGTATCATTACAGTGTAGAGAGATAACGATTGTGTATGCTCTGTTAAAATCTCACCATTTTGTTATCATATCTTAATTTAGATAAAAGAAGAGAACATTACCCCACAGATAAAACTTGAGCCACATGAAGTCGACCAGTTTCTAAATCTTTCTCCAAAAAGTAAGTTCCTTCTCCTTCTTCCTTTTTCTTTTCATTGTATTCAGTGTTGCTATGACCCCTGCTGGTGATTTGTATCTTGGTAATTTAAAGCGATGGTTCTGGACTGGTTTAATTATGTGCGTCTTAACAGTTTCTTTAGTGTGGCCTTGGTTTTAATTTTATTTTTTTGTGCCCATATGCCCATTTCTAAAGCTCATATTTACCCTATTATTATACAAATGTGTAAATGTTGCAGTTAAAGACTAACTGTTTAAATTGTAGGTCTAGAGTCACTTCAGATGCCTCCTACCCCTCCTAGTTCACATGGCAGTGACTCGGAGGGCAGTCAAAGCCCCGTGCATGCCCCAACAGGCCTCTCCAGCCCCCCCTCCCCCACCAGCCCCACACCATCACAGGCCAGCCTCAAGGTGTCCCCACGAGCTCATTCGTCTTTGTCCAACTCCCCTCTTCTAACCGCGCCCCACGTGAGTTAAAGTGCTGTTTCTTGTCTTAATATTTCATTAGATTTACTCATTAACGTTGGATCTGTTCTATAGAAACTGCAGGGTTCAGGGCCTCTGATCTTGACTGAGGAAGAGCGCCGTACCTTAGTCGCTGAAGGTTACCCTGTTCCCACCAAACTGCCCCTGACCAAAGCTGAGGAGAAAGCACTTAAGAAGATCCGCAGAAAGATTAAAAACAAGGTATACATACATTTAAGTTACTGTTAAGTAAATATTTTAATCCCATCTAGTGTTGTATTGACTTATCTATTGTCACTATCAGATTTCGGCTCAGGAGAGTCGCAGGAAGAAGAAAGAATATATGGATACATTGGAGAAAAAGTAAGTTTTTTTTTAATTATTATTATTATTTTGTACATTGTGGTAAGACATGTTAAAACCACAACTCTGCACCATCTTTCTTTGGCCACAGGGTGGAGAACTGCTCCAATGAAAACAGTGAACTGCGCAGGAAGGTGGAGACACTGGAGTGCACCAACAAGTAAGACAAATCTATAAATGTTTTCAACACTGATGAAAGGCTTATATATTTAGGAAACTGTAACTGCTCTCCTATGTAGTTTTACTGTTGTCAGTGCAACCAAAATCTAACAGTGTGGTCAGTGAATTAAGACCTGGCAGTGATTTTTACTCCTCAATTAAACGTTCTTCTGACAGTGACAGGACTCTCTCTACATCTCTTGTCCCCTCAGGGTTTTTTTTATTTTAAGACATTATCTGATTTTCTTCCAAACTGCACATGATTAATAGAAATGACGGGTGATACAGTGTGTCTATATTTTATTATTAGCTACCTCCCTGTTCAGCTGCAGTTTTGCATCCATGCATAACCATGAGGTTATTCTAATGTAAAATGCTCAAGCTGTTTCACATCGATAGTGCTGTTTGCTTTTCACACATGGATGGACAGTATTGGTGTGTGTTGTGTGTGCAACCAGTGAATGTAATGTGTTAAGTAAAGTTGAGTGGAACACATCTGTTTTTGCTCTCCATGATAAACTGCTCAAATGAACCAGTTGCATCTGTGTACATTGTATTTGTGTTAAGTTGGTGGAGGAACTGATGAATTAGAGGGTGTTTTGTGCTGCACAAACAGTTTAGTTTAGTTCTAGTTTAGTAGTACCTAGTTTCTTAAGCTTTCTTTTAAAATGTATTTTATTTATGTGTTTTTTGAGTCTGTCTCTGTGTTTAACCTGTTCAATGATGTGCAGGTCCCTGCTACAGCAGCTGCAGGCGCTGCAGGCCATGGTTGCTGGGAAGGTCTCAAAGTCCTGTAGAGTGGCTGGAACACAGACCTCCTCATGCCTAATGGTAATACTGTGTGTGTGGATGTTAATTAGCAGTTACATTTCATTATGGTTTGAGCTCTTGAACTGGAAATATCTGCTATTTTATTTCATGATCATTTTATATTTTTATAATTGTATTTATGATAAGAGACAACCTCTTTTTGTCTGCCTCTGTTTGTAGGTGGTTGTCCTGTGTTTTGCTTTGTTCTTGGGGAGTTTTTACCCCAACAGTTTGACTCCCTCCACCACAATCTCTGAAACAGATCACACATCCAAACAGGTGGCTGTCAAAGATTCCTACACATCCATAGGTATGTGGGACAACACGGTACACAATACATGGGCATATTGTGCCAGTTTGCCACTAATTTTCAGTTAGCAGCTTTATGTGCACCCTGTGAACCCTGTCACATACAGGTTATTTAATGAAGTATTACTTCAAAGGACCAGTGGGGTGACATAATTCAATTAACGATAATTACCCCCTAGTATAGGGTGCGTAGGGACAAATGACCTTCAACAGTAGAATATATCCTCTTGTACTTCCCAAACACATAAGTGACAGGAAGTAATTTGATCAAATTGAGTTCCTTTTTCCATTCGGCCCACACATTAGTGGACATGGAGAGCATTTTCAGTGCCTATATATTCTACATGTTGATTGATGTTCTTTGTATTGACTGAAACAAGACATTTTATTTTATTTTATTTTTAGTGAAGTCAAGGAATCTTTTATCAACTTTTGAGGATGAACAGCCACACCTTCTTGGACTGGGCGGGGATTATCCGGACCAATGGGAGGACACACCAGCTGTTGTTATGTCAGCATGGCGTCGTTCAGAGCAACAGAAAATTGCCTTAGAGCCAAACATGGTCGAAACCTATCCTCCTTTCAGGAATAAAAACAATAACACTCAAAGACTTTTAGACATGCACAGGTAAATATGTAATGAGCATTCTGTAATTAGCATCAAAGTCTGAAAGTAAAGAAAGTGAAAGTAAAGTAGAAGACTTATCCTGTGGCTTTTTTTTAGGTCTCTGGATCCAAGGTCAAATGGGAGCAGAAGCAAAGTGATAGAGTTGGAACGAACAGTCAACGAAACATCTTGAGTATTATGTCATCGTCAAGACAGTATGAACTTTGACCTCCTCCTTTAAGAGCATGGGCCAGTGTCCCAAAGGAAACCTCACGTCACTGCTGAACACTGAGGTCCATCTGAGCTTTTACAATACTTACACTGTAATGATGCAAAACATCACTATTGCTAGTGGCACTGGTTGCCAACATTCCTGAAGTAAGTTGCACTGAATAGTTTTCTACACAAGTCATGTTTTCATTTGTCTCTAGTCTGAAAAAGAAAGGCTAAAAGAATCACTGGCAAATGAATTTAAGACCTGTTTAATAACACAGCATTTATTCCACTGCAGAGTGTATTAAACCAACTATTGCATGTGGGGCTTTTACAGGGGACACTGACATGCTAAAGCATGGAGGATCGATATATTTATAGAAATTATTGCTCTTTAAGTATGAATTGTATTTCATTCCAGCAATGTGTGTGTCACATTTTTTATAATTGTATATTTTGTATAATGTTATTATTATCTGTTAAGTATCAATAATGATGCTTGGAGTCTTTTCATAAGGACTCTTGTAAAAATGGGAATTCAAATAGCCAGATGTCTAATTTTGTGGTAAAAGATTTTATGTTGATGTTGTTCAAGGTGTGTCAGCATTGACCTCAATACAACTTAGTTTGCCTAAGTTCATTAATTTGCATATTATGGCAAATGAGCTCTAAGAAAATATAAGAGAAACTACACACAATTGTCACGTTTTTTGTAAATATTGATTTATATTGATGCTAGAATGACTAAATATCTGCAAAATAATTTAGTTACCTACACATCAGTGTCCTAACTGTTCATTTCAAGTGTATTATAGTTATTATTTGTATGCTCCAAAGCCTTTTTGTGATGTGAGGCCAGTCCAATCATTGTTTGGTGAAGTTAACAAACCATCAACCAAGTTAAACGTAACATTATTATGAGTAAATTTATGTCAGTCAAAATATTTGTATAACTTATTTATGAGTTTTGCATCAAATATGTAATTCCACAGCTCCAGTACAATAGAAAACAAGGGCCAATGTGTATTTAATGAATTCTTTTAGTCTTGATTTTTCACAGTTTTGCTGTTTCTTGTGCCTGAACTTAAAGCTTTTTTACAGTTTCGAAATAAAGTATTTTCAGTATAAAAGCATATTCCCAATGGCTGTGTGTGATCTGTTATTTAACATTCATTTGATGTAGCATTACTTCTTTGGTTATTAGAATACACAATAAATAGACCTAACCATGGTGCATGAAATTGTGTAATAGATGTATCTTTGTATGTTTATCTCTGCATAGCTTTGGAGCATGTAACAGACCAAAAGTGGAACATTGTTAAGTATGGTCAGCATATGAGCCAAATCTGAGGAAACGTCAAAGCATTTTTTTATTAAATTGGATTAAAATGTATTTATAGACCCATTATTTAACCAGACATAAAGAGGGGTTTCTGTTTTCCCTGGCTTAACAATAATCTTAAAATAGATCAGTGGAATGGAAATCGCTCTGACAGCCCCAAGACAATATGCAGTCTCTGTGTAATAACACAGTCCAGTCTCACAGCAACAATGGGACCTCATTTCTGAAGCTATGCATTGGGTTTGACTGTAAGCATAACAAAGTAGCCTACACTAAGCCATTTCTCATTTCCATGTTGCACTTTTTACTGATTTGATCTCTGTTTAATGATTTTATCTGATTCATTATAAATTAGGTAAAATACAGTTTTGCATGGAATGTTTATTCGAGCTTTATATTAGGCTATGTGGTTTTATAATGCAATTTATCTGTGGTGGCAATGCAGTTTGGGCTATATTATTCTGAAATGTCATTGTCCACATAGATGTAGGCCAAATGGCATTGACACCAGATCATGGACAGCAGTGTGTAATTATAGCCATATGATTATAGCAGGAGAGTGAAGTGATGACAGCATCGTGCGCACAGCTAGTGGCCTACTTTCTCACTCATGATGGTGATGCTGCAGAAAAAGGGACATTCCTTATTGCCACACCGCTCGTCCCCTGGACAAATACATGTAGGAGATTAAGGTAAACAGTGAGTCTGAACCTCTAGACTGGTGTTGTCTCTGTGCGGTTCAGTTCAACACGGAACAAGTCCTGGCGGATGCTGTTCTGTGTTCAGACCCGCGCGTTTGACAATGTTGTCAAGTAGAACACAACAAATTAATAACATTACAATTTTCCGTTGCAGAAGTAAAAGTGTGGCAATTAGATAGACATGGTTAATGACATAAATGGACTAAAGGGAAATGCAGCCATCCTTGTTAAAGCTATGCTAATTAGCTAACCTGCTATAGTATTAGCCACTGTCTATGGTGAGTGTAGCACAGTGAGCAGTTTTATTAGCACCGCCGTAATAGACACGTACATTACAGGCGGAAAGTGAAACTATTCCGGATAATTTTTGCTTTTATTGTGGATGAAAGGGCACTCAGACTTCCTGTGTACCCACGCAGACTTGACACGGCGCTATCAGGCTCGTAGTGCAGATCAGTCTGCTGCCCGGGCGGGTACCGCGTCGTACCTGGCAGCCGCACGCAGCGGTCAATGGTCAAACATTACGGACAATCCGGTTTACAACATTGCGTCTGTGTTTATTTTCCCCTTCATCCCTCCTCCATGCGACAGGTACCCTCTGCTATCAGCACCTGTGCTCGCCTACCAGCGGGATCAGAGGGGGTCCAGCGCGGGGCGAGAGAGTGAGGAGGACAGACCAGCATGGACCCCCGGGCGAAGGACCACAGCGGCTCCGCGACAGGCGGCTTTGGTGGACGCCTTTCCTCTATGGGGGCCGATGGGGGCGACTCAGAGTCCGGAGCCGGGTCTGAAGAGGCTGGGGGCTGCTGCAGCGACACGTTCAGTAGCCTGCCCGACATGGAGCAAGAGAGTCTGGAGGAAAAACTGAGGGGACTTGCATTCAGAAAACAAACCTCATATCGGTGAGTGCGGAACGGCCCTATTGCACGTTTAGACTTGTTACAACCAATGGATTGACAAGTTTCAATGCGCATCTGATTATGAGCTTCAAATGTCAGACATGTGGCACCATTTACTGGAGATAAGCGATCACAGCGCCCGCCATGGGGACACAGAGCCTGCACGTGACTGGTTGTTATTGTGTACTTGTACTCCAGGTACACCCCATGTCAATGAGTGTGGCTATTAAATGATGCCAGTTCTCTTTAGTGTAGGCCTACATAGGATGAAATAGCTGCTCTTTCCCGGACAGTGCGCTGTAGTGCATATGTAACATGTCCACAAGTCTATCCGCTATAGTGGCCTATCTAATATACATTTGACAATGACAGATAAATAATGAGGTGATTTAACTACGCAACAGTTCGTGTGCATCAGTCTCCCCATGGTGTTGTATCTTTGTGCTGGAGCATGTGGAGGGGGAGGGGGCCGGGGCCACTATTGATTTTCGGTCAATGTGTGTGTGTTTAAGTGCGTGTATGTGAATGCCAGCAGCAGCCTGACACCCCAGTGAGATTGGCAGCTGCTGCTGAAAGTGAACATTGGACATAAACCAAATAGACACAATTAGACTCCATTGTCATAGTGAATAGCTTATAGGTCTGAGGTAGGTTTATGTCTCTCAGTCAAGGCAGTAGTGTCTGATTGGTAATTCAGTTGAGTTTCATCACCTGACTGATTTTCAGATGTAAATATTTTCTATTTATTTAAGAATGGTGCAATAATACACACACAGAGTAATGATCTATCTATTCTATCAACAATGATACTTTGTCTCTTGTGGATCATTTTGAGATGGATTCTTTGTCCCAAGGGCCGTGCCCTGAGAGGTGTCCAGGGTTCTGCTGAAATGCCAAAGATCAGCAGCACTCAGTACTTTCGAAAGACGCTATTGACATGAAAGTCACCAAATATTGCTTACAATAAGTAATCTATATATGTACTGATGTGAAATGAGTATTTGACTTTTTAATGAATTTAATAGAAAAAATAGTTTCTTGGCAATTTAAGTTTGATGGTCTCTCATGTGTTTAGAAAGTACATACTTTGTTTGATGTGATTTTTGGCCCATTGTTTCATACAAAACATTACCTTTTGTTTTTCCATGTTCTCTATTGGATTCAGGTGTGAACCCGGTGTTTGCTTGCATCATTGTGGCAGCTAGATTTATCTTTCTCTTAACCAACAATAGAAATTCCTGTGTGCTTGTGAACAGCCCCACGCCGTGATGTTCTCCCCCAAACCTCAATGTGGCATATTTGTAGTTTGGGTGGTGTGCTGCGTCATTTCACCTCCTACCAACATGTTCAGTTTTGGTCTCATTTGACATGACTAAAGTCTGGCGCTTGTTCAAAATGTTGTTCAGCAAACTTTAAACAAACCTCAACATGCTGTTTCATCAACAATGGTGCTTAGTGTGGCACTTGAATGCACCACACATTGGCAGCACAGTGCCCAGTATTCTTGCCTCTGTGCTGCGTTTGCATGTTTTTAATCC
>KN499190.1:0-17079 GCA_000787155.1 Scartelaos histophorus | reverse complement strand
AAATTGAACCTTTTCTACATACATTTATAATCATCTTGAGCTGTATGAGAAGTATAAGATGACATCGACTAGATATCTATAGATTTACCTGGATGAGATGATCTGGGATTAAACAGATATAAGGCCACATAGTAATATAAAAGGAAGAACAATTATTTAATGTTGGACATTGCATTATATTATTCAAAAATGGGTGTTTTTTAAAAATTATCATCATGGTATCGGAATAAGCATCAAGCCTATTCATTGCTGTTGAAAGCGAGTGAAATTTTAATATCATGACCACCAATTTAGAATACATTTTTGTTGCTTACATCTGAAAAGTGCTGTGAAATTGTGGGTTTGTTTCTTTTGATGGGCCTGGCCTGACACACACAGTTCCCCTTTCAGTGCTGTGCTTGATGGGCTGCTCCTGTGTCAAACTGTTGCTTGTACATTATGCAAGAGGCTTGTTAAGACCTTGTTTCCCTTTCTGCATTGCCAGTTTGTGTGGGTGCATGCTTCCCTCTCTGTGTATGTCGCCACTCCAGTTGCCAAAGTACATGACAGCAGCCAGGACAATCTCACAGGTTCATGATATTCTTAATTACACAAATCCTACGAAAACCATTACTGATATTCAATATGTAAAAACAGAAACATGGGAAAGTGGAATGATTGTTTGATATACTGTAGATGTGGTGTTATGAATCATTTAAAATTTTAAACCCTGCAAAAAGTTGCTCCTAATTTCATGTTTATAACTTGAGCATTTTTGAGCACGCAATGTGATAGAGCAGATCGTGAGTCCTGCAGCTGCTCCCAGACACCCACTCCCTGTCAGAGAGACACAGAGGAGACAAATGGACTGTAATTAAATATATTATACTTATCAAAGTGCAACACTGAGACAACTCTTAGCAATACAACAGCTACTGATCTAACCTATAGCGAAATAGGGTGGTAAAAAATTATATTAATCAGGTCAAAAATGATTAATCAGTACTAAAAACTATTAACTACTTACTAAAGACCAACTTTTGAGCAAGTGTCAATACTGAAAACAATCAAAAACTATTTATTTGTTGATTACTCTGAAACTGCCCTCAACCAGAATAAGCAAGATTAATGAGTAACACAGTAAATGGGACTGTTATAATAAGAATCAAGCAGTCCCAGTCAGAGTTCAAAACATTATGTCAAACATAATTTCAGCAATTTGCATCTCCTTGTGTTTGCAATCATAGCAGCCACATTAGCCATGTGGTTGCAGTTGTCAGAAATCACATTTGTATGACACAGACTCCTTTTTAGGTAGTTATTCACTCTTTTCTTGAATTGTTTGTCTTCAGTCTAGACAGAGACACAATGTGAAATAAACCCAAAGTAGAATGCAGTTTTATTTTTCAGCGTTTTCCATAGTTTCGGCATCCAAGGTTTTTTTCCGTGGACTGCATTCTTGACAACTCTTTGAATTAACTGCAGCTTCAACACTCTCGCTTACCGCTTCAGTACACGTGGGTTCAGCCGCTAATAAGCCGGAGACAGACATAGGAACAGACAGACAGAGGAATGCTGCTGCACGCTCTCGCATCAAACTGGGAAGGAAGTCTGTGGGGTTACCATGACAACCTGCTTCTTCACACCCTGCCCCCAACGACACATGTACACAAATGCATCGGACGGGCATTAGAGAAGAGATGCTATTTAGCTGCTCTAGCATTTTTGTTTGTTTTTTTCTTCATATTTTTGAATAAGATGTTCGCCCTATTCTCAATGCATAATTTGTGTGTTGTGGTGGTGGTAATTTCTTCCTGCTATTGTGATGTTTGTAGGCTTTGACATTCCTGTGTATTTCTGTGTTTGATGTCAGACAGAGGGTGAAAAAACAAACAAAAAAAATTGTGTGAGAGACTGTGATCTGTTTTGTTTAATTATTGTCAGTGTTACCCTGTATTTAATATTTAGGGAACTCTCAAAACAAGACATTTAGTACTACTATAATTAACTAAACTCTTCCTCAAAATATCTTAATGTGAAATATTATAATGTATTTGTGTTGCATGTCTGTATTCGTCTCGTGGTCCGAAGGTTGGGGGTTTGAATCCCACTCTCGACATAAACATTGATCGAGCGGTCAGATCCACTGACCCACAGGTTGGTGGTGTGATTCTAGCTCAGACAGATGATTCCTGTCATTGTATTCTCAGGCATGCTACTTTGCCCCCACCACCCCACCCCCAGTGTCAGTATACATTGGTTAAGAGTGAGTTTGAGTGGTTCCTTGATGTAAAGAGCTTTGAGTGCTTTGAAGGTAGAAAACCAGTATAAAAATGTGACCATTTACCATTTATTTGACCGTTTACTACTTCTCAGGACTATGTTCACGCTGCCTCTTGCACTGAACGTGTACATGTGTGTAGCACGCTCTGTCACAACAGACACACACAAGCTTATGTTGTGACCCACATAGACAGAGAGTCAGCAAAGGACAGAACAGTGCAACAGAAATTAGAGAGACATGGAGGGAAAGCAGAAGAGCAACTGAAGTGGAGCAGCTGAAGAATAGATAAGAGGATATGGATTAGATGATAAATCTATGATTTAATAGTTAGCCACTACCGCTGTTCAATTGACAGGGGAAACATAAAATCATTGTACAAACAGTATGTGGTTAAAAATGGATATTGGTTTAGTTGTTAGGTCCAAATGACTGAGCAAAAATGCTTTGACCCAGAAATGACCTTTTAACTAAATCCATGCAATCATTCAGTATAATTTTAGTTCACAAAGGATTGATGACATTTGCACATACCTAGGTCTCACATTGCCCTAATGTTTCCCGAAATAGCTTGTAAAAACGGCAAGTAATATGAAAATTTAATTAAAAGTTAAGTTGACATACTAAAGCTGAGTATCAACTATATGAGATGGCAGTTCTGTCTTGAACTTTTGCATTTATTCAGTTACATTTTTGCAGCATATAAAAAGTTTCTCTGGCCAGGTTAAGTTGCACATTAATGTCCCTGTAAGGAAATTTGACCTCTGCATTTGACCCATCCTTCAATGCCTCTGGAGCAGTAGTTTCCACAGTGTAGTGCTTGGGGCCCCATATCCAGATCTTGAGCGAAGCTTTGTCAGGACTGCCTTAACTGGATGATTTTACTAATTTAACTACAGTTAAAATTCATAATGTGGAACAGTCCAGGTAGAGCAATAATAGCTCCACAGAGATATGCAGGTAGACCCTCCATCAGAAAAGTTATATATTGCACATTTAAAGATGTACAAATTATGTTATAAATGACATAGCTTCAGCCCAGTATGACGCCAAAATCCATCCCTTTGTGTGTGTGTCTGTGTGTGTGTGCTGGTGTGTCTGGAGCTCAGATGTCTGGTGTCAGGTCTCCGCTGCCTGTCACTGTGATGGGCATAATTACCTGAGCTGTGTGCGGAGAGTCTGCTACAGGGAAGTACGGTAACTGCCTTCTGCATGATTCAGCTCACAGCTCAAGCGGGATTAAAGCCATCTTTTCAGCACGAATCAAAATGACTAATGTTGTGAGTGCTGCTGGTCACACTGGGAGGAGAGGCAGAGGGAAGAGGGGGCACTGGTTTCGCCGACTTCTAGGATACAGGTGAGAGCAGTTCACCTTAACATGTGGGACTATACTGTGACATAATGCTTAGATACCGTTTATCAAGGAAGAATTTTACTGTTTGAGATTTTATTTTTTGTGTGTCTGTCTGTGTCTGTGTATTATTGTGGGTTGCCAAGTGCCTTCTGTGAGTTTTTTTGGGGGGTAGACATTTTTGTTCATTTGCAAATTAACTTGTTAATGTAGTTGAATGCCTTTTTGTTGATTTACTACATAAATTGTATACCTCAACTGAGACAAAATGATAGCTATATGGATATTTTTTTTTTTTACATATCTCCCCTTGTATTGCAAAGGTATGATGAAGAAGACACATCTGGCGCACACATGAAAGGCAATGAAGACTCTAAACCTCATGACCTCCTGTCCATAAATATCTGCTTCTATTTCTGTACAGCACTTGTAAAGGATTGGCAATTGAGTTGGATTGGCCACATGAAAAATTCTAAAAAACAAACAGTGAGGCCCAGCATTCAGAAGATGTTAAACACAGAGCCTCCCACTTGCAGCTGCCTGGTATTTTTCTGGCTGTTAACTAAGCTAATAGTTGCTGTGGTGTGCGTGGCAGTACTGAGGAGTACAATGATTGGAGTTTTCTCTCTATTAAGTCATTTCTGAAAATTGGCCAGTCTCAAGTTGTTCTTGCCAAAATAATTACTTAAATTCCGAGAAAATATTACTTTAGCAGCCATTTCAGAAAGCCAACACAATATTGAATCTTTTACTATGCTATACTATTATATATTATATCAAGTAATAATTTATATTGTCATTGAATTATGGGACTGTATGGCAATAGTTGAGTTGAATCACAATCTGATCCACAGGATTTTGGTGATACTGTGTCATTGTGCTTATCTGCTTAATATAATGTAACGCAGACACTTCCCCATCCACTTCTGAGTGACTGTTATCCACTAAGCTATATGGATTTTTTTAACATATCTCCCCATATTAGGAATGGGCAATATGCAAAAAAAAAAATCACATGATGATTTTCTAGGAGCCAGATTACAATTTAGATTTGATCACAATTCATGTTCTTAGTATCGTAAGTAAAGCTATCTGCTGGAAGTTTACTCTTCTCTGTGATTGGTTATATCCACTTTTTATTCATTCATATCATAACTGAGACTGAACAATTAGCGGGGTGGGTGGCGGAAAGTGCATTAAACAAATAATCTGGGAATCACAATATATGGTGATTTTACCAAAACAGCATATCATCATAGGGATCATATTTCAGTTTTTATTGCCATATTGCTTCATATATAAGCTTCATATTATATTATAACTTTTTTCTTTTGTTTGCAGTGAATTGCCAAAGCACATACATAGTTGACCATTGTAATAATGATTTGCTGATTCTGACCTGTAATCCTCTGACACAAGCTCCGTGGGTTTTCCCTTTGACTCCAACTCTAAGTGCTTTGTTCCAGCACTTGTTGGATCTTATATAGGGACTTTGGCTAATTGGATTGCATTTAAACTTTTGTTCAGTATAGATTGTCTCCCAACATTTTACTGGATGAACTCCCACTGTGCATTGTCATGGCAACGCTGACAGCCTACCTCTGCTGAGCGAGGAGGAAGAGCGCATGAGGAAGAGGAGGCAGAGGATGGAGAGAGAGAGAGAAGAAGAAAGAGAAGAAAGAGAGGAGGTGCTGAGGGCAGGGGGATACAGTGACAGAACAGAGACAAAAGAGTGGGAGTAACCATGGTCTGGTTATGCCAAATGCATGAGAGGAAGAGGAGTGTGACTGAGGAAGAACAACAGGAAAAAGTGAAGGGTCCATTTGCAGCCGGACAAGAGACAGAGTAGGTGGTATACAGTAGGGAACGCAAATTTTAGGCAGCTTCTTCACCTCCAGTCAGTCTGAAATATTTTGATACCACTGCACCAGAATTATTTCAATATATTATTATCCCAGTCCACTACTAGGTTTAGCAATATTTTAAAACTATAACCAACTTAATACCTGAATGCAGAATGATAGAAATAGTAAATTCATTTATATGTCGTAAAAGGCCCCCCATTTGAGCTTGTATATTATTAAAAAAGATCCTTAAATGTAGATAAATCAGACATTTTTAACCCAACCCCAGATTAAACAACAAATGTATGCTACACTCTAGTACATTTAGCACAGAAAATATATAGATTTTATTCCTCCCAAGTCTAAAACAGGCTTTTACTGCCACAGGATTGACTGATAAATCTGTCGATTAAAAAGCCCCAAGCTACTAATGATCTGTGATTGATTCAGTCAGTACACAATTTCAATGTGATTAATTGTACTCTAACTGAGGTACATTTTAGGGACAAAAACTCTTTGCTTTGCTAGGTGAGCTTTAATCACATGAGCCATTCTCTTGATATAATATACTGTACTGTAATCACAACGGTCACTGGGGTGGTCTGTTGTTGTAATTTCAACCTTGTGTCCGTGTCCCTTTCCTGACCTGCTGATGTGCTTATTGACTCTGCCTGGCTTTATTATATCATGATAACGCTGAGGATTTTTTCCCATATCATCGCAGTAACTATTGTGGTGAACTATGGGCAGTGGCAAACTACATAATTAATTTATGTACTATAGCATTTCAGATTACAATGTAGCTCTGCTTTTGCTGCATTTTGAACAATCAACAACAGAATGTGTTTGATGATGTGATAATTTCAGATTTACTGCAAGGACCTCTGGGAGATTTACTGGAAATCTTTGGAATTTGGATTCACAAATTGTGAAACTTATCATTATTTGTTAGGAATTGAGTGCACAAACTTCTCATATTAATGGCTTGAAAATGACAGCACCACCTTTTGAAGCTCTTATAAAAATATAATTAATAAATATATATAATAAAGACATATAATTTCACTCTTCTGTCAGCATAAATGACAAGCACATGACAGAGGAGGATTGAGATTTGTGTCAGATTTTGTCTCATGTGGATAGGCTCAGTAACAGTAGATTCTACCATTATCATGTTGTGTAGTCCCATCAAGGACATTCATGTAAAACATACATTCACTTTTTTTCTCATTCAATTGTCAAAAAGAGATTTGCTTAGAACTTCTAATATAACTATGATACACTGTGCTCAAAGTTTTTGGCCCACATGAATAACGGCATGTATTTTAAGAGGTCAAATGTGCGGAACAGTGCTACATCATGAACATTTTGGTTTCGACCAAATTTTAGGGAGGAGCATTAAAGCCTATGATCCTGTGTGCTTTTAGTAGATTAGGACTCACTCAGTAATGATGCTCTGTGACCCCTCTGTCTGAGTGTAATACACTCTTCTGCAGATCTCTTTTTATTCATTCTCTCATAATATCACACTGATACTAGTATATCAGCCTTTAAGAGACTATAAATGACAACACACAGCATATTGCACATGTGTAACTTAAATTACTGATCAATTATACAATAAGTTGAAATCTATTCTTTATATTTTATACTAAAACCTGTCAAAATCAAATAGAATGCGACAATAGACTGGTAATAGATGGTCTTAGTTAAAAATTTGAAGCATGATATATTGCTACAGAGAAAGATTGCGATAAATGATTATATTGAAAATACTTAATGCCACTGATACAAAATAAGATAATCCCAGGCCCACCAAGAAAATGTCAGTCTGAACAGATGTTTAATCTGGCTAAAATCTCCCCACTGCAAAGAGTACCCATGATAAATATTGAGCCCCAAAATATATTGTTCCTGCTTTTATATTTTGAACGATAAGAAGATATTGTGATTATCGTCACAGACATAGTCTCAATAGTATTTGAAAATATTACACTTCTTAACATTTAATCTTTTTCACATACCGTGCAATGCTAGAATTTGTTTTTATTTAGCTTTTGAAGTGTTTTAATTTAAAGTGCACAGTTGTTCACAGGCAGGCTGGACTCCCAGACCTCTCACTAATGGACTCACTATGCTACCATGTCCTCAAATGTCACTGGGTGGAAAATGATTCAAATCTACATAAACTATATTGATTATGTACTATACGGGTGTTTGCTCTTCACTGTCCCAGTTGGGGTTATGTCCAGTCACCATACGTCCTTGTGTTTATGCTGTTGTCACCCACGCTGCTCTATTTTTATCCTGTAAGTCGTGGATGTGTGCGCATGCATGTCACTGTGCGTGTCATCAGATTACGGTGGGTGTGTAAGTGGACTCCTCTTTGTCCTGCCTGATCATTTTAGACACAAGGCCACTGAAACTTTCAACAAGGGTTCAGATACTCCATAAGACCTTTTCCACTTACAAATAATTATGGAATCTCATCTTATATATTTTAAGCACACACAATATATAATTTTCTAATTTCTCAAGTTCTCAAAAAGAGTTAATTTGCTGTTATCTCTTAAACCAAGTATAGAGTTATTTCATCCTCAGCTTGTGTGTGTAAGTGCATCTGAGGGAAATGTGAGGGCGCGTGAGAGTCAGTGAAACCCAGTGAGAGAGTCGGCCGCTGACTCATCTCGTCTCTGTCGCTGATCACCCCAAAGTGCTGCTGGCACCAGCCACTCCAAGCTGTTCCCAGTTCCTGTTCACCAACTTCTAGAGCCTTTGTGAGGTGCTCTCAGAAAATAAAATATTCATTTATTGACTGAGAGTAGAACATTTGAACTGTGAGTGGTATTGACGGATGATGATTGTAACTAATTGTGATTAATATTGTAGTACTTGTTTGGGTGTCCATATGCTCTTATGTATGTCTGTTTTTTGTTGGTTTTAGGAAAGCCATCTCTCGCTCAGGACTCCAGCACCTGGGACCACCCCACCCCTCACTGCCCCCTGCCTCCAATGGCCCCAACAAAGAGCTACGCACCAGTGTGGACTGGACGGTTTGTTATTACAAACTATTATGTGCAACACTTATGCTCACACAATGTGTGAATCCACATATACATTTAAATTGCTTTAAGGTACTTGAGTTTTGCAGTGGTTGTCCGAGTTTAGTCCAAGAGTCACTGAACGGGGACTGAAACAGATTTGTCAGCAGACTGTATAAGGCGTATGTTCAGGTGGAAATGGAAAGACATTATATTAATTATTGGTTGTTAAGAACACTGATTCTGCTTGGAGCTTGGAGAATATGTTTTTTGTTGTTTTCTCAGTCAGTCAGCACTATTTATTCAATTAATCACTGTTTCTAAAACAAAGAATAACTATGAGCTGCCAACGCTACTTTATTAACAATAGACTCAAGCTGATGAAACCATACTTCTATTTTTATTTAGTAGAAACAAGAATGACTTGGCAGTGGAAAGAGGGAGTATCTGATCCAAAACACCAAAACAAAGAGCATATCTAATTTGGAGCTGAGTTTTGAGTAGGGCTTAACTTGGAAAGTCAGTATAACAGTTTTTTACTCAAACTGTTTTTTCAAATAAACTCCAAGGCAATAGATGGAGTTTAGCCATTATGTGACTTTATATAATGCATATTTCCAAATTGGCAGATTCTGCGGTACAGATGCATAAATGAATAGTACATAATAATAATCAGATGGAGCCCCTCAGATGTGTCTGCAGGAGCACTTCCACCACGTCACTGCTGGCCTTCAGCTCTCAGCACGGTGCACTAATACACTCATAAAATCATCCCACCTAATCCCTAATGAATATGCATTATAGATATGGTCCCATCAATATTTAAGTGCTGAAAAGTCAGTTTCTTGTTGATTTTATGATGTCCCTTCTGTCCATGTCACTGCTAATTATCATCTGTTTTATAGAATGTAGTGATGCATGTTAATTAGGTTTTGGTGTAAGGAATAAACAAGGGTTACTGTAGGTCGTAACCAATGGCAAAAACAGGAACAAAACAACAGTAATTTAGACTCACTAGACCCAGTCTCTAAACTGACAAGTAACTGGAACCTTCACATCAAATTGTCGACATGGCAACCAAGTGTCACAATCAAAAAACAGTTATATTAACATCACATTAACAGATACAAGAAAAACAAAACATATCAACCCTGAACCAAACACAAAATATCAGATCACACAGATTACAATATAATGTTGGAAGTAATAATAATTCCCAGATATCAGGGTAGAGGAGCAACTCCTAATAATGCTAAAAGACAAATAAAAAATAAAATGATAAAATTCATAATGAAGACAGATGAAGATAAACCTTTGGGTTTGCAGTCCTCTATGTGGTGTTCTTGTAGTAAAAAGGCAGACATAGACAGAATATCTTGACTATTTGCATCCTGCCTAGGCCTCTATAGTCTTCATTTAGTCCATGAATGTCTGATACATAAAATTTACATACAACATTAAACATGCATTTGTGGGCGTGTGTATTTTTGTCTGAAGGGATACAGCTCCTGCAGTGTTTTGATTAGCACCTTAGATTAACATATACTGTGAAATTACCCCCTACTCCATATCGATAATTATGTGCTTGACACATGCTCTTGACCGCTTTTGTTGTAAGTGCGTGTGTGCATATGGCTCACTTAATGTAAGTGAAAATAATGCAACACTTGATTGTGCAGGAGAACGCTGTGAATGGGGATCACCTGTGGATGGAGACCAGTTGTTCTGGAGAGATGTGTTATCTTGGAGAGGACACTTGTCTACTCAAGACTGCAGTAAGTGTTGCACACACAGCACAAAACAGGCAAGGGGCAATGGTATTTGTGTACAACTCTGAATACAAGATTAAGAAAAAGTTTAGCGAATGGACAAAAATAGGCAACTACAAGTGAATTAAAACATTTCTTTATTGTTGAGGGCCTCTAGTGAATGTAAAGATAAAATACCCATACAATATCCTAGTAGTACTCCATTGTTGAAAAAAATATATTAAAAAAGACACATTGTGCTTGAGTCTGCTATAAAGTTGTAGTGACAGTGACACCTGGGGATCATTATGTTATAATTTGAGCATTTTAAATATACATATTAGTCTAAAAATGTGTTAATAAAAGAAACAGGTGGATTTACTTCCACATTGGAAAACTGTGGTGCCCAGTATGAGCTGACACCACCGTAATCATCATTACAATAAAGAGACGATTTTGTTGGCATCTCTGATGAATTGCTGCACGTTATGCCAGTAAGCAGCAGATTTTTTAAAATGTGTACCAATAAGGACTATGCAACACTGGCAAATCCTTATATTATAACAAATTAAGAAAAGAAAATTAGAGAATTAAATAAGTTCAAAGCAGTAGCAGTAGCAGTATACTGATTGATTGATTGATTGATTGATTGATTGATTGATTGAAAAATGGAAAAATGTTGTTTTAAAAATAAATTAAAGATTGTTAAAACATGCACAACTCCCTCCTAATGCAATTTTGGGTGAGTAAATGGTGAGAAATTTAACATGGTTAAAAGCTCTGAAAATTAGATTTTGCATAATAGACCTGTTTTAACATGTACGTTATTCTTTTAGGTTTTCACCACCTCACTCAAACGTTTCCTCTGTAACTGAATGATTGATGACTTAAGTGGGAAACTGCTGTTTTACACTGTTTAATTATTTTTGACAGATATGACATTGATACTGCAATACAAGGCACTGCTCTTTTCCTATTAATTTTTTACAGTGACTTCTTCATAGCTTTTATGCTTTACTTCTACTATTAAATATTTTATGCCTCTAAGTCTAACTCCAAAGCCTTGATTACTATTCTGTTTACATGTGAAGAGCTCAGTGTTGTGATGCATAAGCAGATATTTGTCTTCATATTGTTAACTTGGAGTATTTTGCCCCTGAAAGAACAGCCTGACTTTTGCTGTCTTTCTATTCTCTGATGTCAGTCAAGTTTGCTGCTAGCTTTTGGTTTGAAGATTACAACCTGTTAAGCAAGGGTCATGTGGGTTATACAGAATCCGTGTTTGAATTTTCTTACTCCTATAATATCCTGTTACAGCTTTTGACCAATGTCAAAACCCCGTAGACCTGCACTTTATTTTCTCCCATATTTTACAAATATATTTGTATAACTATATTGAGGTCTGCTGCATGCTTTTTACAGCTAATTAGAAAGTGATTTATTGTCCAGTAATCAGGAAGTGTGCATACAAGTGGTTGTTTACTGTACTGTCACATTATTTAAAAAAAAACATTTATAAGCTCATTGCAGTAAATATTTAGGGTCCTCAAAATACATAAGGTTATTGGGGAACTTTGGACCACTTCAAACCATTAAAATCAACTAGTTCTATTTTTCACATTTGAGGACTGTAAAAATCAGATGCAGTACATTTCAGTTAAATTATTTAAGTTAATTTGATTATAGGCCTGCTCATTCATCTTATCTTTACTATCAAGAAACCCAGTGCAATTGGTAGTACATGTACAGTTTTCACACTGGAGGTCATTCATCTCTGTGAAATTAATTAGCCTTTGTAAAAATAATCCTTAGACTTAAATTTTGCATGTGCTTAAATCTCACTACTGCTTTCACACGCACCAATGAGACCTCTGTAATTACTGATGGTGGTAGCATTAAGATCCATATCAGTGATTTGTGGCATTGCCATTTACAGGGGTCAAAGTTCACTCCATTTGGACAAAAGCAGCTGTGATGTTGCATTTAGTAGATGACAAATAGCATTTATTTCATAATTATGAGTCATGACTAAAGGAAAAAAAAAACATAAATGTCAAGGTCTCCATAAAAGACTGTTTGTCTGGAGGAAGTATGAGCTAGCCCTGTATTTGTGCTCTTGTTTATTGTGTTGTCGACTGTACCTCACCTCCCTCTGCGCTGCTTGTCTGTTTTTCCTTTAAGAAGTCAGCCCCCAGAAGGAAATGTGCTGCTTGTAAGATTGTTGTCCACACCGGCTGTATAGAGCAGCTCGAAAAGGTATGAAACGTGCACATAGTTAATCCATAATTCCTCCCATTGTGAAACTGCCACATTGTTGTTCTTTAATGTGTATGCCTGCAGTTGTTTGTATCGAGTTATTTGTGGAAAATAGATTTCCTGACAAAGTTTGTGATTCAATTCTCTTGTAACAAAATTAGGCCCAAGAACAAAGCTTGATGAGATAATAGTTGCCCCATGAAATGTTTTCCTAAAATAAATGTCTGACTGAACCATAGGAGGTTATTGTACAAGGGCCAATGAGTGACTTAAAATTAAGTATTTCATTTCAACACCACATGCAATGCTGTCAAAGCTTTTATAAAGCTTCAAATGTCAATGGCCGCTCTAAAATTCCTTTTTTATTATTAAAAATGCAGTAAAATGTCTCTAATCCGGTCCTGTTTTTAACAGAGCAAAAAATGGCTTGCAATCATATTAAAAGAAAAAAACAACAACACACATTCAGACAAGTGCAAAATGCAGTCAATTATTTTAACATGGACCACTGAAGGCATGTTGAGGGACTTTTATCTGACAAGGTAACAGAGTGCCTTATCAGATAAAGGCATTCATAATTGACTCGATTTTGCACTAGTCTACATTCATGTCTTTTTAAAGAATTGTAAATCATTTTTTCCTCTCTCAATGTTACTAAGTCCCTCTTTAGCATTTCTTATCTATTGTTATAGCCGGACCCTCAATGCACTCATCTGCATTCCAAATCACTAATCGCCTTATGAAATCTTTCTTTTCATAGATCAATTTTCGCTGTAAGCCAACATTCAGAGAGGGAAACTCGCGGTGCATCAGAGACGTAAGTTACATCTGTTGTTCTGCATGCATATAACAGTGTCACATAGTTGTTTATACATAATTCTTTATTTTGTTTTCTGCGGAAAATGCGTTATTCTTTGTGACAGCAGAACGTGCTCAGACATCACTGGGTTCATAGACGGAGACAAGAGGGCAAGTGTAAACAGTGTGGAAAGGTAACACTAAACACTACTAAACTCGTCTCATCCCTGGATCTAACAGTGCATTCACTGTGTTGTCTTGGTTTACAGAGTTTCCAACAAAAATTCTTTCATAGTAAAGAAATCATTGCCATCAGCTGCTCATGGTGTAAACAAGCTGTAAGTGTGTTTATTTTATTTGATACTATACTGTACTATACTATACTATACTATACTATACTGTACTGTACTGTACTGTACTATACTATACTATACTATACTATACTATACTGTACTATACTGTACTATACTGTACTATACTGTACTATGCTATACTATACTATACTATACTATACTATACTATACTATACCATACCATACCATACTATACCATACTATACTATACTATATTATACTATACTATACTATACTATACTATACTATACTATACTAGTTTTTTAATTAAGATGCTTGTTTTTGCAGTTCCACAACAAAGTAACGTGTTTCATGCTGCACCAGATAGAGGAGCCATGTTCACTAGGGGCTCATGCTGGAGTCATAGTACCGCCGTCATGGATTATCAAAGTCAGAAAACCACAGGTATACACACACTTCTATACTGGACATTACTTAACCTTTGTGTAGCATAAATAATTTTAAAGCTTAACTGTAATTTCTGAGCGTATACAATGTATATCCTTTATTGAGTGCAGAAGGTCAATTGAGGCTACAGGAACACAGTAGCTCCTGATTTGAAAGATGAGTGTTGGCAACTTAAGTGCTGAATAAAATCAGAAAAATGGTAATGGAGCATGAATTTTAAAAACACGGAAGAGTACTTCCTAGATTACCATCTAATGACATTAAATAATTATTCTGACATTTGTGAAATAAGTCCCAACTCTAGGAATGTTTTGTATAGCAATATATACTGGAGGTCCTTTAAAGGGCTGCTCCACCACATGAGGATGTTGACATTAAGTGACAGGAATGTCTGTACAACATCTAAAATTATATGAAGCCTAAACACACTTACATTTATGTAATACAATTTGACACATAGTTTTGTTATGGGCATGTACACGGAGACATAGGGACACCCGGAGTCACATTGTATGCTTCATCGCACTTTTAATTAGTGTCACAAGGGACAAGACGACACTCAATTCGAAATTGCATGTTTGTGTGGTGGTGTGTGTTTCCTAGAGCTCACTTAAGAACTCTGCCAGAAGGAAAAAGCGCACATCTTTCAAACGAAGGACAAGCAAGAAAGGACTGGATGTAAGTAACACATGTGCATGATTAAAACTGACTAAACCTGACATGTAATAAATGTATAATAATTGAAACATACAGTAAGTGGTAAGCCTAGTTGATCATATTATGTAATTGCTGAACTAATTATAATTTAATTTTATAGGAATCAAAATGGCGGCCATTTATATTGAAGCCTCTTCCTTCTCCTCTTATGAAACCTATTTTAGTTTTTGTCAATCCCAAAAGTGGTGGTAACCAGGTTGGTGACTATTTGTTTTCAGTTTCTAAAAATGTGTTGATTATTTAATCAAAAATAATTAATCACTTTTACAGGGTGCCAAGGTTTTGCAGATGTTTATGTGGATCTTAAATCCTCGACAAGTTTTTGACCTGTCACAAGGAGGGCTACGAGAGGCGTGAGTACTCTTTTTCTTTAAAGAGTATATTTAATCAGTCTTTGTTACAATAACTCATCATATGTTTTGCTTTCCAGGTTAGAGTTGTATAGAAAAGTGCCAAATCTTAGGATTCTTGCCTGTGGAGGTGATGGAACAGTAAGTGAACATGCATTTGTAGTTGTTTGTAGTTGTAGTATTCATCAAGACTGAAATATATAAATATCCATAGGTGGGGTGGATCCTGTCTGCTCTAGATGAGTTACAGATGAACCCACAACCTCCTGTCGCAGTTCTTCCTCTGGGAACAGGAAATGACCTCGCCAGGACACTCAACTGGGGTGGAGTAAGTTTTGTAGTTCCTTTTTTGACATGATTTGAAAAAAGGATGCAACATTTACACACAAAAAATACTCTAAGTAAATAACTAAAATTCTAAAAAAAACAAAAGATATAAAAGTACTGAACCAATTTAGTATTATTTTCTATGAATAATTGTTATTGGGTGTGCTACAGTGTCTCTGGGTGTCAATGAGGAACTCCACATCCACATTCCAGGAAGTCTACAGTGACTGTCTTCCTGTGTATCTCATACTTTATATTTTGACATGTAGGAGTCTTCACAGACATCCTCCCTTTGCGTTATGTTGATAATACATATATGTTTAACATCACTTGTTTTAAACCTAAATCATTTACTTAAGCTGGTAAAAATTGGGCATGTTGAGGCAAAATGGTTGTGCAACTTTGAGTCCTATATAGAATAAAATCCCTCCTTGATTAAGGCTTTCAGTGCTTTGTTGACTGTAAAATGAAATACTGGTTTGCCCAAAAAAACGCATCCATTGACACACATGCTTATTGCATAACCACTACTGCATAAAAGTCTTTTCATCCTCCTCCATCATTCTTTCATTAGGCCTTTCTTTACCTCATTTATGTAAGGTTTGAGTTATTATTCAGGGGCACTGACTTTCAGACACAAATGGGTTTACAATTATTGTTACATTTGCAAAGTTCAACAACACTGTTTGCCATATCAGTGTGAATATGTATCACAGAAGTTTTTATATACACATACATACATGCATACATACATACATACACGCACGCACGCAAACATACACACACACACACACACATATGTATGTGTGTGTGTGTGTGTGTGTGTGTGCGTGTGTGTGTGTGTGCGTGTGCGTGTGCGTGTGCGTGTGTGTGTGTATATGTATATATAACTGTGTTGTTGAACTATACAAATGTGTGTATATATAAAACAATAACATCTATAAACTAAACTAAACCAAAAAAGCTTACAGAATTCAGACATACAGAAATACTACATATTTTCTTCTTGAATCTGCTGTGTGTGCCTTATGCAATCAGCATAATCATCATGTCCTTTCTGGTCTTTTTGTCTTTAGGTTTGCAGTTGTATTTTTTCTTTTTCTTTTGTTTCATTTCTCGAACACAGAGTTACTTAGCGCTGCATTTCCCCGCCTCTTGGGCTGTGAGCGTTTGTGTGAGTGTGAATGTCTCTGTGAGTCTCAGAAGAGGCCCTGCTGATGAGTGCTACTATCATCAGATTGTCGTCAGTCACTTACAAGTGTAGTCTGCAGTGCCTTGATTACCCAGCGCTGTCAGTAGGTGAACAAGGAAGAAACACAAAAATATATAAAAAGTCAGACAAGTGTCACATGCTAAAATGGTAAAGATGGTAAAGATAGTTGCACAGGTAATCCTTATTTGACTAATTTTATTGGATACATTTTTTGGAGTAAATATATCACTTGCTTCTAATAACTAAAAGATACTGATTAAAGATTAAATAGAGTTACTTTACTATGTATATTTTATGATACAACATGCAAAAAGAAGCATTTTAAACTGAAATTTTGTTTTTTTTAGACTATGGGGCAAAAATTAGGTTCAGTCTCCACTATTAACAGGAACATTTATTTATTTATTTATTTA
>JACN01043404.1:0-11399 GCA_000787155.1 Scartelaos histophorus | reverse complement strand
AGAGGAGAGGAGAGGGAGGGAGAGAGAAAGGGAGGGAGAAGAGCGAGAGACAAGAAGAGTGATACAGGAGAGAGAGGAGGGAGAAGAGAGAGAGAAAAAGAGAGAGAGAGAAGAAGAGCACTACAGGAGAGGAGAGGGGGAGACAGAGAGAGGGAGGGAGGAGAGAGGGAGACAAGAAGAGTGATACAGAAGAGAAGAGGGGGATACAGAGAGCGGGAGAGAGAGACAAGAGGATAGATACAGAAAAGGATAGGAGATGGGGAAAGAGAGAGAGAAGGAGGAAGAAGAGAGAGGGAGGAGAGGGAGACAGAGATGTAGGGAGGTACAGAGGGAGAGAAAAGAGAGGAGAGGGGAGAGAGAGAGGGACGGAGGGAGAGAGAGAGAGACAAGAGCTGCTATAGAAGAGAGGGGAAAAGAAAAAGAGAGAAGAGGAGAAGAGAGAGAGACATAAGAGCCACGATTCAGAAGAAGAGAGGGGGAGAGAGAGATTGAGAGAAGGAGAAGAATAAAGAAAGATAGAAAAGAACAGCAATACACTAGGAGTGAGAGGGAGAGAGAGAGGGAGGGGAAGAGGGAAAAACAAAGACGCTTGAAGTGGTACACTAAAGGAGAAGAGGGGGAGGGAGAGAGAAAGTGAGAGAAAGAGATGGAAAGCCTGTGTGTGTGAGAGTGTGTGACAGAGAGAGAGAGAGCAGGTGGGACCGTGATAGAGAAGGGATGGGCGAGAAAAGCCAAGCGGGCAGAGGGAAATAAACAGGAACAGGAGTGAAAAATGAAAAGAACAGGAGTACAAGGGAGGAGCGAGGATGGATGGGGTGAGGAATGAGTCCGCGGAGAACAGAGGAGAGAACAGAGGGATTAGTGAACAAGCCACACACACACACTAAATGAGGATGAATGAACGGAGAGGGGAAGAGGGAGAGAGGAGCTGTGAGTGTGGAGCTATAGGGCACTTTTGGACATCTCCCAAGGTGTTGTATACCAGAGTTAGGTCAATAATCTGTCCCCCACTACGGATGAGAGTCAAAGCATCATTTGTATCCTGTCCTGAGATTAGCATAGTGTAATATCTGCTTTGTTGACAGCATTTATAATTCACAAAAGGATGCATTATGTATTTTTTCTGGTAGAGGGTCTGGTCTTTTGGAGATGTAATTGCTTTCGCCGGAAGGTTCCCTAGCATGGTATTAAACGTGTCTATCTTGTCTCTATTCAATTACACTGTATTTATGGCTCAAAAATACCTTGAAAACATGCAACCTGAGCTGTGAAGCAAAGGAAGACTGGCAGACTTTTCTGTTGGAGGGTCCGTCAAATGCTTTTCTCCATGAAGATGTTATCGCTTTACAGTACAGTATGACATTAAATCGTTCTATCTTCATGGAGACCAAATCAGAGCAAGTTACAGGTCAGATCTGTGGAAAACCTACTCACACCATTTGTAAATTATACAGCATATACACACTGTAAACCCAAACGCTCAAATTAATAAAAAATAATGTCCATTTAATTTAAAAAAAATGTTAGGTGCTCTGCTTAATTCTAATTTTAAATTTTGACATGCATCTACCAGATTTTCTAGGCATTAAATTAATTATTTTAATTATTTTTAGCCTAAATGTTTTAATTAAGTGTTACTATGTTTTATTTTATTTTTATTATTTTATTTATGGTTTGTTTTTTTATTTCTTTACTAATTATTTCGTGAAATTATTATTATTTTTAATTAACTACTAAATGCAATTAAAAAAATTGTGTGACACTTAGTTATATTTTTAAATTGACAGAAATTTTAAAAAGTGAGACTATAGACTTAAAAAAAGTTAGGCAATCGTTTTTATTATTTAATTTATTACATTAATTCATTTTTTATTACTGCTTAATTGTTCGGGTTTGCAGTGCAGTTTATTCAGCTCAACATCATTCTAAAGCAATTCAGGAAAGGTTCATTTCTGTGACCTTTTTAGTACTTAAAATGAGTATCTAGTTTCACTTCTTTTTTAACACCTTTGCCAACACTAATACTCAAACTACAATTTGTCATGGATACGGTTGAAACTTGACGTTCATGAACAAACTTTACTTTCCCCACTCTTCAGAAAGGCGTGTCTCTTTAATCCCAGATATAACAGGTTGCACAGGCTGGCTAAGACATACCATTTCTTCAAGAGTCAAACACAAAAGCTTATAATCACAGCCACAATCGTCGGAGGCCCTTTCAAAGTCCACCTGCCACTAGCGAGCGACGGGAGCGGGGTTCGGCCATGGTAACGGCGAGGAGACTGGCATGTATGTCATTATTGCTTTGTGTTTGTCAGTCACTCAAAAGCGCAGTGTATCAGGGCAGTTTGAGTGGGAGAAATACTGATGATAACTCCCTCATTATGTTGTCCGGAGACGCCACGAGGAATTTCCAGTCAAATTCTGCTCATGGTATTTTGGTGTAAAACTGGAAGCTATCGGATCAAGAGAAGCAGTTATCTCGCAATCATCCAGGCTGACCATTAAACAAAAACGAGGTGGATATTTTAAAAGTTTGGAATCTGAGCATTTTTTGGAAGAAATAAAAGTTATTCATGGTGACTAACCAAAAAAACTAAAATGAAAAGGTGATTGAAAGGTACCAGCAGTATCCTTTCAGTGTCAAATGAAATGATTTACAACAAAGTAAATTAGAATGGTCAATCACAAAGAGCCTTTATTACACTATTTACTATGATGAAGATCTATACAATGTTGTTTCCTCATCACAAACATACCTGGAGTTGTGTTTTGTTTCATTTACACATGTTTAACACACAAATCCTGCATATCGACACCTTCCTAAAATAATCGCATTTTTTCAGGTTTTTCAGGAAACATAAAAAACTCCCCCCAAAATTGAAATTATGGCATAAATTATGGCAAATAAAGTTAAAAAGTGACGATTATTTTAGGAAGGTGACGATATTTAGGCTAAGTTCTTCAACAGTGATAAAAAGTGTCACGTAGCAATACAAGAACTGCTCCACCTTGTTTTTAAACTCCGTAAACCTTCATTGAAATCATTTAGATAATTTTAGCCCTGGAATTACCAATCTCTTCTTCTCTTCTTGCCTTTCCATAGATCTGGCCTGTTCCTTGATACATATCCAGGCTGTATCTACATTATTTAGGTAGATAAGCTTAAAGCAATACGGTGGAACATTCCAGGTAATGCAATAACATCTCCATGATAGACCCTTCACTGAAAAAGTTGCAATATCTCCCCTTTCCTTAAGTGTGACCTGTTACTTAATGCATCTCCAGCTTGTATCTATTTAGACCCTCCATTAAAAAAAGTTTCATATTGCATCTTTACATTCTAAATACAGATTTTTCTTGAGTTTCTGATAACTATTTTAAGAAAAACTAGTTTCTTCTTTGCTGCATATAGGACTAGTTCAGCCAGGTCCATACCGTATATATCCTCAGAAGCTTTTAAATGACTTGCCTTTACTATCTGTTCAAATTCGACTCCGCACATCTATAAAAGGTCATCTTCTACATAGCACTGTCTAAATATTTGCACGTCTTGCTCACTAAAAATACAGGACTCGTAAAAAGGTAGAAGAGCTTTTCCTGCACCTGGAAGATTCTATAGACAGTAGCTCTTAATGTTATACGCTAAGTGCTCGGAGACAATTTGCATGTCTGAGTGGTTACATTGACATTTTAGAAAACAAAACATTTACTTGCTTAACATTTCAAAAACATAAAACAAGACGGTGTATTTTCTTGAGTGTTCCTGCAGTTACTAAGTAGTACTCATCGATATATATATACGGCTATAAAACCCACTTTGGTTAAAGGTCCTACATTACACAAAATGGGTTCTTATGAGCGTTAAGACTGAAATGTTGCTACTAGGGGCGAGGTCCATGAGAACGAGACGAGATTTTGAGCTACTGTGTCCAAGTAATTTCCCTTGTGGATCAATAAAGTTTGTCTAAGTCTAATTGCCAATTTCTGCTACACAAAAGGTAAAAGGTAGCTGTTAAATTGAATGTTACTGCTTCATGACATCACGAGGTTGAGTGTTTGGAGCTTTGGAGATATAGCCAGACTAACAATGGAGGATTACTCAGACATGTGTGAATGAAACAAAGGACAACCCCAGGTATATTTCTGATGATGTACCAACATTCTGTCAATCACAATCACAACCAATCACAATGAGGAGTGAGGAGGAGAAGAATATGACTACCGTATTTTTCGGGCTATAAAGTGCACCGGATAATAAGGCGCAGTATCAAATAATATGTCAGTTGTGTCATTGTCCACACATAAGGCACAATAAGCAAACGAGTTATAACGAGTTTTTAAAAGTGAGGGAACAAGTGTGGGAGCAGATTAGAACACATTCCCTCACTTTCCATGGTGTGGAACTGGGAATGACATGCCCAATACAAACTTGTGTAAATCATGCAGAAGGAAGAAGCACATCCCTCACAGATGTGTTCAGGCACTTCGCTGCATCCAGTGGTACCGTGGAGGCGACCTGAGGTATTAAGTTGGCTGGTGATGAAATCTATACGTAGTTGTTCGTAGGTCAGAAAAACTACGACGGCGAAGTCCATTCTCTCTCAGGACTCTCTTGAGGTGTCTCAGACGTGCGCAAGGTTTAGAACTCGTGTGCACGTATTCATATCTTGTGCACACGCCTTATAATTCATTCCCACGTTTATTATTTTATATTCACCTCGCGGAGTAATACGTAATTAGCCGTAATGTGTGCAACATAAAATCGGTACGAGGTTAACAAACACAACCAAAGGTCACACATAAGGCCACTGGATTATAAGGCCACTGTTGATTTTGGAGAAAATGTAATGATTTTAGATGCGCCTTATAGTCCGAAAAATACGGTAATCAGAACATGAATTGTGCTAAACTGAATATTGTAAATAGACACAAGAAAACCAGTTTGAACTATAGTAAACTCCATCTCTGCTTCTAAACTTACCTCATCTGAACTGCTTTACATAAACACTGTAGTTGAAAACCTTAATTTGAATGATTTGTTTTGGATTAAGGGCAAAAGAATATAGTCAAGTAACTCCAGCTAGCGCGCTGTATGTAGCCCCATCTGAGCCCTGGGCAAAAAACATATTGCATTTAAAGCTTTGGGAGATTTTTGACTTAAGAGACAAAAGCTCAGAACATTTGACTCCCTGAAGCATCTCCCTCCCCTAACCCCACACGCAACTGCTTTTCTGGGCTGGTTTGACACAATATTACAGCAATGTGGTGTGTTAAAAATGCAAGAGCTCCTTTTTGATCTTCGAATGTTGAGATCAATGCGTGAAGAGGTCTAGGTGAGGAGGGGAAACAAGAACGAACGCTGCCACCTCCCATAATCACCCATTTTTTTCTCTTATGATGATTCAATAAATATCCAAGTAATATAGCCGTTGCCTTGAATTGCATCATGGGTAATTCAAAGATGAGAACAAAACCCAGGAGGGAAGGAAGGTGAAAGGATTGCATTACTATGCAAGCAAGCATTATCTGGTATGCTTGCTGTTGTATCACCGTCTGGGTTAGTTCCAACAGCTCTAATTGCAGGTGGTGGTATTCTGAGTTTTGGTTCATATCAGGTAGTCCCATCATTTCATCATTGAAAACCTTTTAGGAACTGTATGCATTCCCACTAAGTGTATTAGAATCAGAAAGTTAAAAGTCATTAAAGATGGCATGGTTTGTGGGTTAAGCATTGGTCAAAATCTTCCAGCTAAATATAAGGAGGAGCCAACTAAGACCCAGGAGATACTGCTAAATTATTGAAGCATTTATGGGATATATCAACACCTCTTCAGCCATGTTTTTGAATTAGGGAATGTTACAACATGATAGAAGACTAAACAGAAAAAGAACAAACAAACAAACAAAATGTTCCAATTGCTTTAACCCTCCTCTTGTACATTTATTCTATATCTTGTAAGAGGATGTACCAACACAGACAAGAGAGCAATAGTGGACCTCAGTCTGCTGTACATCTCCACCTACAAACCACTGGATACTCCCTTGAGGACAGTGAGGTACAGACTTTAGCCAGAGAAAAGAATTGGTTTGAAAGGGGAAATAAAGAGGTTATTTTTGTTAGGAAAGACAATCCATCCTTGAATAGAAATGGAGGCCTCAGACATTATCTGTCATCTATTTACAACTCCATCCTCAGACCTAAATCAAAACAAAGAAAACAAAAGGGATAGTCAGGTTAGGCCTAACGAACAAACACAAAATGTACAAGTTGGCGTGATAGTTTCAGAGTAGTTTCAGTGTAGTTAGCTCCTCCCTGCAGACAGATATAAGGCAGTGTCCACCAACAATCTGACCAGAACCAAAAGCAGCTTTGATCAGCTGCAAAATGTATTCAACCAAAAGAGTTGACACATTTTATTTCCCCTTTGCCTGGATGACTGAGGGATTTTACATACATCTATATTTTGTATCTATTCTGGGGATAAATATGGTAATTGACTATTAAAAGCACAACCTATGCAATGTTTTATTGGATTAGTACAAAACTGGATGCTATTTGTCTGCTGTTATCTACGTATTTATTTTAATTGCACAACTTATGTTCCCACAGTCTGCAGAAATAAAAATGATGCAGTGCTATATTCTCATATAAATTATTCACATAACAGACATTGTTCATTCTTTGCAGGTTACAGTGCATTTGTATATTGTAAAAAATAATAATAATACACAATGTCATTGAGTGGGTGAGGAGCTTTGTATAAAATGACGCTTCGTACTCGCAGGGTAGTGCTCCACCAAAACAAATGCACTGCTGTGAACATAGGGTCAGTAAATAAAACTTAATTAGATGCAAGCTGCTGTAAAGTGAGTATATTAAAAAGTGAGCCCAAGGTGGCAACAACAAGAGGAAATAGAGGGAGGATTAATAAAGTCATTGCACAAGTAACAGGCAGTGTTGAGTAGTTGGGCTGCACTTAAGAAAAATATATTGAATCGAATGGTCTAGATGAAAACTTTATAGGTCCAGCTGGTATAGGTAGAAAAAAGTACAATTATTCTGTAGTCAAAATTACTTGCTGCTTCTCTGACTGCAAAAGTAAAGAAAATCAAACACTAAAATTAGCACTGAAACTAATCCTTTGAGCAAGTATACAGAGGAAGTCAGATTCACAGGACAGAAATCTTTTCTGAATAGCTTCAGAATGATCTTGAGCTGTATCTGAACAAGTTTAAGAGCACAGCGACTAGTATACACCATATTGTGGAACCTACCTGACAACTGAGGGATTACAAAGATATAAGGCCACATGATAATATAAAAGAAAGTACTACTATTCCGTGCTGAAAATGACATTCTTGTCTAAATAAAAGTGTTTCTCTTGTTATCATGGTATTGGAACCAGTATTGAGGATCTTGAAATTGCATAACATCAAATTCATTCTCCAAGACAGGGAACTTGGCTTGCCCAGGACCCAATGATAGACTAAAAGGGGCATAGTGTAACTTCCTAGTGAAGGGTCCATCAAATGCTTTTCTTCATGAAGATGCTATTGCTTTGTCTGGAATGTCTCCCACTATGGTATTTTCAAGCTATAAAAACCCATAACCCATCATTTCCCCCAACCACAAAGTTACACAGTGCACTTTTAACTATTATAATATTAATAGTTAAGGAAGACTTGCAAATGCATCTGTATCTGTGTTTGCATTTGACCCAAGCTTCAACCCCACAACCTTTCAGGAAGAGTAGGCGACCACAGTAAAGCGCCTGGGGACCCATCTCCATGATCTCGAGTTAGGTTTGTGGTCAGAAAATATCTATACAGATCGTAAGTCTATTGTGCTTGTGAGGTTAATGAGGAAAACCGCAGTGCCAGAGAAAAAGCCCACACAGAACACGCAGAACTGTCAGCAACACTAATCACTCTGCCACAGAAACACCAGACTGAACCATGGATGTTCCACCTCTGACTTCTGACTGAATGTCACAATAACGACTATATCAAGATATCGTACAATACATGTTAGAGGGAATAATAATATTTGGGGGGTAATATTTTTTCTTTGTACTACTGGGAACATTTCGTTTTTTTTCTACCCTACAATAAACTTTGAGCTGTAGGCGGTTGAATAAATAACTTCTATAACTCATTATACTAGTAGAAATAAACTAACTACCAAAGTGCTGCATTCTACTATGTTTTTTCAACATATTGTAGATTTATAATAGTTTTGGGAGATAATTGTACTTAACAAACTGGCTTTGCAGAGTTCACATTTTAAATTTAAAGTAGTATTAACTAAAAGACTGAAATATGAACTGACAACTTGTACAAGAATCATATTTCAGAACATCTTTGTATATAAAGTACAGGTTAGTACAGTTTGATGCAGAATAAGAAAATTATGGCACTTCAAATTGAGATTTTGTTCCATTTTGACCTTCAACCCTTGTTTTTCATAGTGAAGTGTTATTTGCAAGTCTTGCCCGTATCCAGAGGTGAACAGTACAATTTACATTTACTTGAGAAACGTTTATTATACTTTTCAGACTACTTTTCTAGCAGCATACTTTTGAGAAAAATTGTAAATGAAGTAACAGTTCTCCTACTGGCGTGTTAAGTGTCGGTTACTCTTCTCACCGTGTAAGTCCACAAGCGACAAAAGCTTTATTGATTTTCTTGCACCGCTCCTTCAAATATGATTTAGTTTTTCTCATTTTCTTTTGAAGCAGATAGTCCTCTCAATTACATTCACTTTACATTATAAATCAAATGTTATGTTCCAACAGTTACTCTTTAAGTTGCTCTAAATGGAGTAGTCGTTTTTTTTGCGCTTTTCACTCTCACTTGAGTCATTTCAGAGTGATCTTATTTTGAAGTAACATAACTCTTAATATTTGGCTACTTTACTCACCTCTGCCCATAACCATAGAGCACCTAAACCCAGATTGAGATGTGTGACTGCTTAATTCAGAGCAAAATCAAGGCGGCGCTGTCATTTCAACCAATTATAGTGAAACAGCGGATAGAGAGTCGCCTTTACCCTTTAACAACATCCTCTCCGCATACTGCATCAGTGAACAGCTCTGCCACTCACTCTCTCCACCCTGGAACTTTCACAATTTCAAACTTTTATATTAACACCATCATTCATATGGATAGGACCGGAAAAAGCAAGGATTAGCAAAGCTCTCCTCCACTCTCCGCTCCGCTTCCTCCTCTAGCTGTTCTGATTGTGCTCGTGATCCCGCTTTTCCCTCTGCACTTTCCCCCCTGAACTAAGACCCGCCTCGCCGCCAACGCTTTTATGAGAAGTGCGATTTGTGAGCGTCGGCCTTAACTCCATCGCCGGCAACTCTCAACCCCTAAGACTCTCAAACCTCGTGACACCGGCCAACACTTCGATGGCGCGTACAAAAAAAAATAAAATAAAAAAAACGTCTGGTAATGTACCTCCATGCTTGACGGGCCCAGGAAATAGCTTTTCTCCATTTGGAAGCCCACAAACAAAACGATGCTGGCAAGTCATTTCAGATAGCTGTCCCCTCCTTTAAGAGTCCTTCATCTAGGTACAAATATGAAGATTCTAGGAGGGGGAACGGACTTTAAAGGTGCACTGGCGGTCCGTTACCTGCTTCTTTCTATAGATATATCACTGCTCTGCTTGGAATGTTTCGCAGAATAACCTTAAAGTGCTCTACTTTACATTTATGCAATTAGATGTGGTTTTAAAGCTCAAAAATACCTTGAAAAACAGGAAATCTGCCTCCTCTGACCTGTAATTTAATCCGGTTTCCATGAAAATAGAAAGGTTTAGTCCGATTCGGTCAAAAATTCCAGACCAAGCAATGAAGAAAAGCATTTGACGGACGATCCACCGCAAAAGTTACATAATCCACCTTTAAAGAGAAGGAGAATTGGATTGATTTGCAAACTAAATTTTCAAAGCGTCTGTTTGTGTGGTGCAAATGAGCAGATCTATTTGGACAGGCTGCTGGTGGAGACAGGTCAGAGAGCAATCATGAGATAGATACTAACCTGTAATAAGCATCGCCATGTTCATTTATTTTCCAATTGCATGGCGCTCTCAGATGGCCACTTAAACAGACATGATGCTCAAGGACTTGGAGAAAATCACTACTTTTTATGATGTCATGAGTTTATGCCACAGAGGAGGAAACTGTAGAAACACAGATCTAGATAATTGAGCTGCGTATGACTTCTCTAATTTTGACTTAATTTGGTGGAATTATAACTACTGTAAATATAAATTATAGCTTTTTATGAAGTAATTTCTGAAGAATATGTTGAAAAATTACAGAAAGTAGAGAGTTACTTTCTATACTGACGCACTACAGAACATTCTATCTAAAAATAAGGCCCAATTTATGCATTAGAAAATATTTGTCAAACATTATGTCAAGAAAATAAACTTATTTTTGTCTATGACTTTTTCTAGGGAACAGTTATGGAATTCCTTAATGTAAAAAAATAAAACCAAAAACATGGCAAAACTGGGAAAAAGAGTGTGAATGTTTTTACAAAGTTTTAGATATAATTATTAACAGTATTCAGCCTGTCATAGGCACTTTAATTGTTGAAAACATGTTGGAGAAAGTTTCACCAGTTTTACAAAGTCACAGTTTGTATTGATTTTGTAACTACTGACTAATGACAAAATCAATACGAACTGTGATTTTGTGAAAAAAAATTGGAACCTGGAATATGAAAGGAGTCATTCCCTGCTTTGACAATTAGCTGAATGCCTCTCCCTGCTTTCTCCCACATTTCACACATTCTAAAAAAAGTATTTAAGTCAGTTAGATTAAAAAAAGAGAAAATAGGAGACACTGAAATGTAAATTGGACAATAACGAGTAGATAATTAACGTGAGCTGAGATGAGCATACATGCTAAGAACCATGAAATGAACATTGTTTTTAATTTAGCGTTAAACTAGACAATAATACATTCAAAATAGCAGGCCGAAACAGCTTGACAATTACAATTTGTTTTATTTAATCAAGCACCACAAACCCTGCATACATTAGTAAACTTACACGTTGCCACTGGAAATCACTGTTGACTCGTTGCCAAATGTAACTTCCAAACAACAGCCATTTGTCTGCGCTGTCTACAAACTTCAAACTGTCTTTTATTTTGCTCCCTCATTAAAATTAATGAGATATAACGTTAGTATCAGTACGAGGCTGTGTGCACAACTATTCAAAACATGTCATTCCCGGGAAGGGGCTATAGGGTTTCTCAAACTGTGGTGTGTGTGCGACTGGTGGTTCACAAGCCTCTTCAGGTAGTACTTGGACACCTCTTCTGTCTATGTGTATTCTAGACCTGGCTTAGTCATAGATTAGACCAGGGGTGTCAAACTCA
>KN499183.1:775-25916 GCA_000787155.1 Scartelaos histophorus | reverse complement strand
CCCTCCCATTTGACCGGTCCTTCAACGCTGCTGGGGCACATCATTAAGAGCAGGTGGCGGCTCGCTCCATGATCTTGTTGCTACAGTTTGCATCTATGGTCCATGTTTTGGGCTGACACCCACAGGAAACCCACACAGACACAGGGAGAAACATGCTAGCTCCACATATAAAGGCCTGGAAATTGAACCCAGAACCTTGTTGCTTTGAGATTTGACTGCTAGCCATTCAGACATCATTTACTGGTGGATCAATTATCTGCTTGTCTCCATGGAGATGTTACTGCTTTGCCTGGAATGTTCCACAGTATGACATTAAAATCTGCAGGGGAATGTACAGGTGACTCTACCAGGCCATGTCAAATGTCAACTCAAGCAGCAAAAATGTTCATGCACCTCCTGGCTAAGAGCTCTAGTGACCTCAGTGAAACCTCTGCAATCACTCCACAAAGGCACTATTAAAGCCCTGGACAAAAAAACAAACCACTCTCAACACTGTCCAATATTACACAAACACTACTCAACCTGGAAAACATGATCCAATATTCACATCTCTGTCTTATTTACAAGCCATTCATGGTCTATCATCTCCATCACATGGCCAATTCACCAGCATCAGGTCACAATTCATTTGGTCAAACAGCTTTATCTGTTCATGCTCCTTCTGAATGGAACCTCACACCCACAACCTTTAGAAACACATATACTGATCACACTTTAAAACCAGTTAAAACAGTTAAAACAATGGCCCATTGAAAACCAGACCAGTGAACACTGATTGCACCTGCGCTCGTCGCCCTCTGCTGGCCTCCAGTTCTGCACCTGTGCGTCTCTGTGTAGTGTGTGTAATTGTTCTATGAAATTCGATCTGTAAGAATGCACGTTTTTCTTGGATGTAACAGTGTAAACTTATGTGTGTTGACCTGATATCTGCCAGAGCGGGCGGCGTCATGCAGAGGTGTGTCTCCGTCCATGCTCCGAGCGTTGACCTGTGCTCCAACCTACAGCAGCAGCTTCACCGCAGCCTGCTCCCCTTTAGCAGCGGCCTCATGCAGAGCAGTCCAATCTGGGGCAGTTCATGCACTCTACTCTAGCACTTCATATATTACAGTATCAGAACAAGTGAACTTGTGTCGTACCCTGCATTATCAGGACAGTTGACCTGAATTCCTGCTTTGATCAGCTCTTTGACCAGAGTGAGATCCTGCCTTCTACATGACAAGTGAAGTGCTGTCTCTCCTTTGTGATTCCTCTTGTGAAGAATTTTGGATTGAATGCTTGATTTCTCTTTACAAAGGGGACTCAATAGTCTTATTATGCACATAATTCATTTTTAAACTTTTTTTTTTTTTACCTGATATGCCACAGTTGTCCATCTTGTGCTTTACACTGACCTGACTGGTGAAATCACAATCTTTAGATGGCTCATCTTAGGCTAATCTATGTTATAATGCTACCTGATCTAAGTTGTGATCAGAGTTGTGTTTTGGTTTATTGACACGTTTAACATACTCTATTCCACCTTGTGATGTTTATCCATCTATCAATTTTCTTCTGCTTATCTGGAGCTGGGTCACGAGGGGAGTAGTCTGAGCAGGGAGTCCCAGTTTTCCTTCACTCCGGACACTTCCTCTAGCTCCTCTGAAGGGACCCCAAGGCATCCCCGGGCCAGCTGAGAGATGTAGTCCCTCAAGCATGTCCTGGGTCTTCCCTGGGGCCTCCTCCCGGTCGGACATGCACAAAATACCTCCCGAGGGAGAAGCCCAGGAGGCATCCGGAACAGATGCACAAGCCACCTCAGCTGCTCTTGATGTGGAGGAGCAGCGGCTCTACTCCAAACTCCTCCCATGTGACTGCTCCTCAATCTATCTCTAAGGGAGCGCCCAGCCACCCTGCGGAGGAAACTCATTGAGTCTTGTCCTTTCAGTCATTACCCAGAGTTCATGACCATAGGTGAGGGGAGGAATGTAGAATGACCGGTAAATTGAGAGTTTTTGACTCAGCTCCCTCTTCACCACAATGGTCCAATACAGTGACCGCATCACTGTTGATGCTGCTCGTCCGCCTGTCAATCTCACGCTCCGTCCGAGATACTTGAGGCAGGGACTCTCCACCCACCCGCAGAAGGCAAATTTTATGATGTCATGTGGTAATAAAGGGAGTGCTCCACTGTGTTTATAAACTTTTTACGCACTTTCACTAGAAACATTTGGATAATTTCAGTCCTGGAATTTCCTATATACTGAACTAAACACCTTTAAATCTGTTCACTTGAAAACTACACAGTAGAACAGAGCATTTTGAGCTTTGGAGATAATGCAGGGTTACTCAAACTGTGTGAATGAAACAAAACACAACTCCAAGTCTGTTCTGATGAGGTTATGACATGCCTAAGAAAGCTCACAAGAGTACATTTTGGGTAATATATGTATACATGTAGTATTTCAAAATAATTATAATAATGCATTTGGACTATTATGCACTCCAAAATGCTACTTTCCATTTTACATTTAGTCCATTGTCACATAACATGACCCAGGAATGACATGGAAGTGGACATGTGTGACCAAAATCACACTCACCTGTGGTCCAAAGGCAGCTCCACACTTTGACCTCCAAACAGACCCAGAGCTAAAAAACACAAGAGGGATTTATGTCAGAGTCAAGCAGCACTTCCTCCTCTTTGGATAGTGACAGTTACAGTTGTGTTTCACCATATGTACAATATGCGGGGGATTATTTGGTACACAAATGATTTAATGAGTCTTGTAGCTGAATAAATATTTTTTATTAAACATTTTCTGGTAAAAAACAAACAACAGTTTGAGAACATTATAAGTAAGTTATAACAGCATAAGCCGACAAGTCAAATACAGTGCAAAACATGAATTATCTTTAAATACAGTGTTCATTCATCTATCCAATCACAATTGTTAAGACCTTGACCACAATGGTCTCGGCACATTCAGTAGGGAAAGTGTACCAAACTAAGTCCACTGTGAAAGCTGCAATGTCTGAACCACTGAAGTTCTGAGTGCCCTGGAGGCTCCAGTCCTCAGAGGTATCCGAATCACTCAGGTAGTTGATAGTTTGGTCACTGTCCAAGGTTTCTCCAGAGTCCTGCTGTGTCCAAAGCGGGAGCGCTGACAGAGGAGCAGACCGCCCCCCCCTGAGGGAGTGGACCGCCCTCCTGAGGCAGAAGGGCTCACACATGATTTGGGTCTGGAGGAGGTGGAGGGAGGCACAGAGTCTGAAAACAGACACAAACAGACATTCAGTCAACAACTCTCATCACATGTTTTTAATCTTTTTTTCCAAACAAAATTATCGGCCAAGAAAACTCCACAGACCTCCACTTCTACATAGGATGACTACATGGAATAAAGACATACAGGGCAATGTAGTTCTATCTTCAATTGTATCATTGTACCACGTAATCAATTATATCACCTAATCATTTGCATTCTTGATTTAGGTGGCTCTGCATGTTTCATTCACTTCACATTCACTTAATTTATTCCGAAAGCTTTAAATAACTGATAGATGTAATAATGCCACCTGAGCACTATGACAAATGTTAAGGTTTGGAGTGATATTTATGCAACTAGGGGTGTACAAAACACAGTGATCATGCAGCCATTCTTTCTTTCACAGAATTCAATGTCTAAACCTGCAAGAGGCAGAAATGAGACAGGACAGTTAGTGAAGGTTGAGAGTTGAATGCTTGACCCTGTATCTTCAAGGACCAGAGCTTTGATCCAAATACAATGTGTCACAGTCACAAACTGCATAAAGAAGTGGACTAAGGCAGTGTGACTTTGAAGTCACCTGTCCCAGCCAAATGAAGCTCTTCAAGACTAGCAGTTACAGGGGGCAATTCGGCGCCAAGTATCTGAGCGCAAGTATCATAACAACCAAACAAACCCATGATCACTTCCTGTTTGGAACGCACCAGCTACCGAGTTAGCTATGACCATTTATATGCAGGCTATGACCATAACCTTTGTAAACTGCATGTGCAAAACCACATGTTCCTCCCATAACTAACCATTTATACAGGAAAAGGCTTGTGGAGGGCTACAGTGTCCAACAGTGACTCACAATGGAAGTTCTTCATTGTTTCATTTTAATATAGGAGACTATGATGGCCCTTCATAGTCTAAAATAAACTACACTTTTTAGTGCCATGACAAAATGAGACTTTGTTGCTCATTGTATTATCCTTAAATGGTTAAAGATTAAATCTGCTATATTACACATAAATGACTCTTGTAAGCTTTAGGTCACATTATAATGTTGTTACCTCATCAAAAACAGACCTGGATTTGTGGTTTTGTTTCATTCACAAATGTTTGTGAATTAACTAGGTAGGGTTTGTGTTTTAAACATGTGTAAATGAAACAATACTTTATAACTATAAAGTAAGAGATTAAATCATTCACATAAAATCATTTGAGCCACCATAGTCTTAATAAAATCTATGGGAAACACTACTTTTGGAAACATTACTTTTGAATTATCTGGACTTCTGTACACAGCATGCCATCTGTTAGAAATGTTGGGACAGGCTCTGGGACCTGGGGCCAAAGCGCTTTAATGTTGTTTAAGCTCTGTGCACTGACAGCTCTTGTAACTGAATCCTATTCCTACCTAGCTATTCTCTTCAGTCACATATTTGTATCTCATTCAGAATAAAATCCTTTTAATCCTTATGCCAAAAAAGGTAGAATAAATGTCACTAACTGACTACTGAAATAATCAATAAACTATTTTGATCATTGTTATGTGAATTCTAAACAGACTTCAGGACACCTTCATTTGCTTCGGTAACAGATTGCATTGCCAAAACTGCACCATTAATGTGACAAGAAGAATAAATCGTCATGAAAACATTATTTATTTCTATTTGGAATAACTAACTAGAATCCTCCAAAGCATAATCAAAATAACTGTTTGACTCATCCTCTTGAAAGGGACAAAATAGGAAAGCTGGCACATAAGTGTAAGGACGGGTGTGTGATCAAAATGAGAGCAACTTTTACAAAGATCACTTAACTTACCACAATCATTATTAATTGCAAAACTGACAAATAAAACTAATAAAGTGTTATAATACAATTTTTTTGTTACGACTACTCTTAACTGAATTGAGAATATTGTAACAATACTATTTCAAAGCTGAACTATAATGTCTTTATTATACTTATTAATGATGTTCTTTTACACTATAATTCAGCTCAGATACATGCAACCAGCAACAACGTTCAGGGTACAATATCTTATTTCATGATTTATTTGAAAAAAATATTGTCCCTGATGCAGTGACACAAATAAAACACTATCCTATGCATATAACACTACAGTATGGCACTTGACCCTGAGGTCCCAAAACCTGCTCCCTCACATTCTAAGAGCTTCATTCTACTCTAAACCTCTGCCTGCTACATATAATGTTGCTTCCGTACAAGTATTACTCTGAATGTAAATATCTCCTCAGTAAACGTGTTGTGTATCTTTCTGTGAGGTGATAGTGAGGGAGAATCAGTGAGGACACAATGAGCAGACAAACAACTCAGACAGTAGGGGGCCATCTGTGTGTGACCACTGTGTGTACGGATACCTTGTGTGGGAGAGGGCGAGCGTTTCCTGGAGCTCCTCTTCTGCTCCTGAGGTTTCTGCCGTATTAGAGTCCGTAGAGCTGGCTTGTCAATCAGGCTAAATGCTGTTGCTCCATTGTGGTCCATCTGCCATGGGTCTGCTCCATGCCTTAGGAGGCAGTTTGCAATCTGCAGTTTAACATTTTAGCACAACACAAGTGAGTCTTTTATTGCAGACACATAACTGTTAAACTTTGTTAAACTTAGACCCAAGGCACACCTGCACATGTCTCCTTTGCATAATGCAGAGGGGTGACCCCATTTTTTATGGCCACATTGACCAAAGCTCCAGACTGGATCAGCAGCAAACAGGCTTGGTAGTGTCCACGAAGCACTGCCTCATGTAGAGCGGTCCAACCTGCAGCAGACACAAATTACAGAATCCTCCAGAGGGAGTAGGGTATGTGCGAAGGATGGGTGCTGGCCTGTGTGTTGAGGGCGAGTGCTGAGGGCAACTGCTGGGTGCAGAGGGTGGGTGCTGCGTTCAGATTCTGCTGCTAGGCAGTTGCTATCAAAGGGCAGGTGCTAATAGTAATAGCAAGTGCTGAGGGCGGGTGCTAAGTACGTGCTCATACCTGCATGGTCGGTCAGGTTGATGTCAGGCTTGAGCTGTAGGATGGCTCTGATCTTTAGGATGTCTCCTTGAATGATAGCCTGGTACAGCATGTTCTCACCAAAGAGGTTTCTCCTGTGGACATTGTGGAGAGACAGGAGCTTGCCCTCATACATTACTGCCCACTTGGTGCTTTTGCGCCTCTTGATACGGACCAGACCTACCGACAACTACTCTTCACAAAGAAGTGTCTGAAGGTTCAACTCACCTATGTCTGGGTGGCCTTCCTCAAAACATGTGTTTTTACGTACTTTTGGTCTACTGCAAAGCAAGAACATCAGAAATAAATAATCTGCCATATCCACAACCATCTGTTGTAATTATGAATATAAGTATACAATGTGATTAATGACTCATACTAAAAGCTTTGTCTGACCTTGACCACTCAAGGTCAGAGCTTCCTATCACTACTACAGTAAACACTACTGATAATGGACACTTGTATTTGCACGCCTTACACACTCACCTGTCTTCTAAAGGAATCCTTTGTTTGAAATAAGAGTGTTCTCATGTTATAGCTGACTACTCCCTCTGGGCCTGGTAGTGCTGCTGCCGAGTAAAGGGCCAGTCTGCAATCACACACGTCGTGTTTGTGGGGACATTACACTTACTGGAGACTGAGACCAAACTTTGACCATAGTTACTACTTGCCGAACTGTAAACTATTTTTAACTTCCTGAACTGTAAATTATGTTGTCTAATAATGGAGTTAATGCACTTTAACAAAAAAATCAAATATTAAGAGTGCAAAGGCATTGCAGAAGCTAAGCAGCTAGTTTAGCTGAGTTTATAAAGTCTCAAAAACAGATTTTATCCAAATTCATTAGTTACCACCATAGCTGATGTTTCTCCTGAAAGTTTATATAAAAAATAAATGAGAAATTTCCTTCTGGAATCATGGGAGTGAGCAATCCTTGTTAAGATCCATAAAGGAGCATTTATTGTCTCCATATAAGGAGGTCTCCATGATGTTAGTGTGTGCAGATTTTAGTTCCCACTTAGTGAGAAAAACGTCCACACACGCAAACAGATGTCACACACTAACCATGTGGCAGGGCTTATCTTGACACAACTGAAAGTATGATTGTGTTCTTTAGGGTCAATGGCAAGGACACGTTTAGGGGTTAGGGTTAAGATCACCATTACGGGTTAAACCTAAGTTTAGACTAGGACATAGAGACGTGGAGTGTAGTGCGGAGGTGGGGGCGTGGCGTAGGTGCAAAGTTATTGCTTGTTGCAGCTACATAGTTCTTCTTTTTTTTTGTATTTGTCATAAACATAACAACTTGATATGAAAAAATCAAACACAGACAATAAGTCACATTTATACTCAACAAGTTATGCAAATACAGTTATTATAACAATTATTTTTGCCACTATAGTCAGAACAAAATGTATGAGAAACGCTATGAGTGTGAAGAATTCTGTATAAACTAGAGGGTGCCGCGGTGATCCCACTGCCATGCTCCAGGGGGTGCTCCCTGACCCTGTTACTACATCATACACGTTTGGATGAGGGATCTCCATATGGACTTAGTGATTTTCAGTAGAACACCTACCTGTGTGCTGATTCTCTGCTCAACATGGTTCCAGAAATAACACACGACTGGCAAAATAAATATAAATACAAAAGCACGTCGTCAAAGTTATACAGTTATACTTTCAGAAAGTAACGCTAGAAGTAACGTAAAAGCCTAGAATTTGCTATATTAAAACAAAAATCTGCATTTTAACTGGCCTATTGGTGGTTTTCAGATTCTAGAATGTGCTGCTGTCACATAGGCGTAGGAGGCGGGGGGGCAGGAGGGGCGGTTGCCCCCGTATGTTCGGGTAAATGGTGAGATTCGGGCACATAACAATGGATATTCGGGCATCACATGTAAAAAATAAAATCTACATTTATGTATTTTAGTGAATAATAATAGCACAAATAAAAAAAAAAAAAAAAAAAAAAACATTTGTGGAGTTTTGGGCAGAATCTGTGTAAATATATATAAATATATACATTTTAGAAATACTAACAAATTGTGATTTTTTCATTGTACATCAAATCAAATTATCTCACACAAGTTTTTTAAAGATACAGCATTTTAACTGATGGCTGAAGCTGGCATTTTCCACAATCTGGAGGGCGTGAAATTCAACACAGCAAATCAGGTGGTAAATTTTCTTTTTTCTAACTGCCTATTTGAAACGTTACCACACTTCACTGAAGTGGCAACAACACTGGTCACCATACCTGCAACATCATGCTCAGCAGAGAGATAATTTTCATGCTTGAGAAGACTCAAAACATACCTGAGATCTACCATGACCCAGGACAGGCTTTCAGCATTGGGGATTGTGTGTATTGAAAGAAGCTACGTTAATAGATTAGACATTAACACTATTATTGATGTATTTGGAAAACAAAAGGGCAGAGTCAGCATGTTCTTTTAATTTGTCAAGTTAATATGTTGTGTGTTATAATCTGTCTGTCAAGTTAATATGTTGTGTGTTATATAATCTGTCAAAATATATCACATTATGTTTGTTTTTAAAATGTCTACAAATGATGTGATTTTGTTGTATTACCTTTAATAAATATTTTTGTGAGGTACCATTGGTTTTGTTAAATTTCTTAATATATGAAGTCACTTGAGTGACTTAACAATAATTTGTGAAATTCGGGCAAATTTGGTGTTGCCCCCCCAAGCAAAGCACACCCCCTACGCCTATGTGCTGTCATAATCACAAATGGGCCAAGTCGCAGATTCCCCTGCTCATTACATTGTACTTTGAAAGTACATGAAATATCCAAAAGGCAAATTCACAAATTTTGAACCTGATCATTTCCATTTGTGACTAGAGCCAAAAACCCCTGTATTGTCCCTGTATTACAACACAAATCTTTACATTTCAACAATATTTGTCGTGTTAGCTGCGTCCATCTGTATTAAATATCCAAGAGAATTGTGTGAGGTCATCTCCAGCTATTTTAACATGTCATGTCATCATGCGATAAGCAAAACCCACACTATGTTCCTATGAGCCTCACAAAGGCCCCGGGTTTGAGCATCGGTTTCGGGCTGACCGGAATGTACAGTATTTACATTAAAGTGCACTTACAGGTTGTACAAGGAAAGTCACTCAGAAACTCCACTAGACAGGTTGTTTTACAGCTGGATATGTTTTTACCTCTGAGAAATAGCTCCTCCTCTTTCTGGTTGAGTTGTATTTGTTTTCAATTGAGAAAATCATAGGAAATATATGTATATATTCTATCAATATCTGTATTCATCTCTGCTTTTTCCAGAGGCGGGAATAACTGCGCAGGCGCAGTATCTTTCTCTTCCATAAACGCGCTGGACAGGGGACCAAAGCGAGCCTTGATGACACCACGCGGTCTACGGAGGACACTGGTGACCTGTCGTGATATAAGAAGACTTGTATTCGTGCTTTTGTTTTGTTCTGTCAGACGCGTTCTGAGGCCCGTACACAACACACACTAACCCTGACCCGGCCAGGCCTAGATGGACCCTGACCGTCAGCAGTTAGGGGAACTGTCTTGCTAAATCAGAAGATCAGGCGGCTCCTGCAGCCCCGCCCTCGCGCGCTGTCGCCACGGAAACGGGGCGGAGTGAAAGCTCTCGTGGAGCAGCCTGCGGCTCTGATTGGCTGAGGAGTCGGATGATGGTGGAGCGTGCCATGGTTCTATGTGGGGCCTGAGCTCACTACGCAAGCCGCTCATAGCGCCACAGTCTCGGACCCAGCTCCCCTCCTCCTCCGCTCAGAGCTGCTCCGGCTCTCCTCTCTGAGCGCTTCTTCTTCTGCAGCTGAAAGTGAGTTTTATTTAAATGCCTTTTGAATTCTTTGCAACAAAAGTGATGATTGCAATTTTTATTATTTAAAAAAGTATTTATTTAAAAATCATTGTTCCAAACCATAGACCGTATATGAGGGGTCTTTCCTCCTATGATCTACCTTTACAAAACAAAAATGCCAAAGAGCTATTCATTTTACCGGTCGCAAGAAACTGACACGATTATAAGAGGGCAAGCCTTGGGTTACAGTTAGATGCCTTTAAAACATAAATCATTGTCCATAGTTTGGTTATTCAGCACAATGGTATATTTCCGAAATTTATTGACGAGCTACTTGGAAGGGGGTAGAGAAATACTGGTAGCTCCCGAGCTACAGGTTGGAGACCCCTGCTCTGGACAACCAGATGTGAGGCTCATTTTTTTCTGTCATACTGTCCTATAAAAACTTCAATAAGTTTATTTCTTATTTATTTTGTAGATTTTCATCCTCTGATTTACCAATAATATTTGTTAACTTTGCAGATAACTTTAATATTTCTATACATTTACAGAAGGGTCCCACAAAATACACCAACATGGCATCACAAGAAGCTCAGTTATCCACCTATGCAAAGAATGTAAACCTAAAGTGTTATCCATGCTTATAGACTAACTGTAAACTTAAAAACGACTTAGTTAAATTGGATTGGAAGAGCGATAATTGCAAAATGACAGTTAGAGTGGGCAGATTTGTGTTGTAGTGTTGAGCAGTTGTGGATCTCTCCAGGACCTGCCCGCCTGAAGCATGCTGACCCGTCTGTTCCATGCACATGGCCTCCTGGTGGCCTCTCACCCCTGGGAGGTGATCGTGAGCACTGTCACCCTCACCATCTGCATGATGTCCATGAACATGTTCACCGGCAATGACCAGATCTGCGGCTGGAACTTTGACTGCCCCAAAACAGACGAGGTGGGTGCTCCACGAGGCATAGGTCAAACCACTGTTGACCAAAAATTAGCAAAATTCTTCATTATATCATTACATTTAACACTTTAAACAGTTCCCAAAATCTGTGTGAAAATTGTTGTACTCTGAAAGTACATTTTTTCAATTTTTTTTACATTGTTTTGTATGCTATTACTTTTACTTGAGTTATTTGCCCCCGTACCTGTACATATGGGTCTGTGGTATTGAGGATGAGTTTCTTAAAATAACAATAATTTTGAACATCATTTCACTCACCTCACTCAGTGGGGAAAATGTCTTGCACAGAGACAAACCAACCATTATTCCAATTTATGGCCCTCTTATGTTAACTGTCCTGAGTCAAGTGAAAATGATCCAAAGCTGATGTCATTATATCATTTGCTATTTCTTTCATAATTTAAAGTTCCTATATTATGCAAAACTGACTCATGTTATAATGCTTTTACCTACTCAAAAACAGAGCTGGAGTTGTGTTTTGTTTCATTCACACATGTTTGAGTAATCCTGGATTATTAGGCTGTCTGCATCCCCAAAGATCAAAATGCTCAGTTACAGTAACAGCCTCAGTCAGCCTGCTTTACTCTTCTATAGTCAAGAACAGGGGTCACTAACACGGTGCCCGCGGGCAACAGGTCGCCCACAGGGACCACATGTGTCGCCCGCAGGCCGGTTCTAAAAATAGCACAACTCACTAGTGAGCAACATCTATAATTTAATTGTATTCTGTTGCTGTTCTTTTTTTAATCAACCTTGCATTTATTTAGTTTTAAAAATGATAATATCTTAAAAATATGGAGCCACATATGTTTTACAGAAACACAACTTAAAACCTCATGGCTCATTTGCATAACCTGCAAAGTTCCGCTTCTGTCGGACTAAAGGACTAAAGGACACGACTCAGTGGAATGTGAGTTGTTTTTTCTGTGAAATTAAACTTTTCAGTGATCGTACCTGTGCAGGTCATACAAGTGCAGATTGTACGTGCACAGGTTTAGCGCAGCTCTTTATTTAACAGTTATTTCACTCATGTATGATCCCTTTATTTATGTTGGCCATTTAATTTATGTTGACTACCGTTGTGATGAAAAGACTGAACAGTGTCTTTTGGACACACTCAACTTTGCAGTAACAGGATCCGGATCATCTGAAAATTTAACAATTACAGAGATTAATAAACTTAAAGTGCTGAATATTGATATCTGTTTCACTCTTTGCTTTCACTGGTGATAATTATTGTGAGAAATCATTAACGTGATCAGTGTCTACACATAGATGATTATCATTAATCATTATTAATAATGTCCATCCATCCATCCATCGATCTTCTTCCGCTTATCCGGGGCCGGGTCGCGAGGGCAGCAGTCTAAGCAGGGACTCCCAGACTTCCTTCACTCTGGCCACTTCCTCCAGCTCCTCCGGGGGAACCCCGAGGCGTTCCCAGGCCAGCCGGGAGACATAGTCCCTCCAGCGTGTCCTAGGTCTTCCCCGGGGCCTCCTCCCGGTGGAACATACCCGGAACACCTCCCGAGGGAGGCGCCTTCTCCAGGTCCACAAAGCACATGTGGACTGGTTGGGCAAACTCCCATGAACCCTCCAGCACCCTATGCAGGGTGTAAAGCTGGTCCAGTGTTCCACGACCAGGACGAAAACCACACTGCTCCTCCTGGAGGTTCGACTCTGCCGGGTTCTCCCCTCCAGTACCCTGGCATCGACTTTCCCGGGGAGGCTGAGGAGTGTGATTCCCCTATAGTTGGTCCCCCTTTTTATACAGAGGAACCACCTCCCCGGTCTGCCAGCCCAGAGGCACCATCCCCGACCGCCACGCGATGCTGCAGAGACGTGTCAGCCAAGACAGTCCCACAACATCCAGAGACTTAAGATACTCAGGACGGATCTCAACTACCTCGGTGACCTCAGCTAGGGTGATGGGTGAGTCCGACTCCAAGTCCTCAGCCTCGGCCCCCTCTTCGGAGGACGTGGCAGTCGGATTGAGGAGATCCTCAAAGTATTCCTTCCACCACCCTACAACATCGCCAGTCGAGGTCAGCAGCCCTCCCAGCCAACTCCAGAGAAATGAAGAGTCCAGCCCCTCTCAAGGAGTTGGGTTCCAGAGCCCATGCTGTGCGTGGAGGTGAGGCCGACTATATCTAGCCGGTAATGCTCGACCTCCCGCACAAGCTCAGGCTCCTTCCCCCCCAGCGAGGTGACATTCCATGTCCCCAGAGCTAGTCTCCATGTCCGGAGAGCCGGTCATCGAGTTCCTTATTATTATTAATATTATCCTCATTATTAATAATGTATGTATATAAAAGGCAAACTGAGCAAATTTGTTGTTTCGTTTCATAGCGTCTCAAACTGGACGCCCTCCGTATGACCGTATGCAAATGAAAGGAATGAATGTGCTATGCATTTTTCACTTTTGTAATGCCTATACAAAAGTGAAAAATGCATAGCACACTCAGATGGCAGATGTCCAAAAGCTTTTTTTTAAACAATGTTTTGACAAAAAACCTTCATCGGATAATTTTTCTTGCTTAGGTACACAATAAACAAAATGCATGATCTGTCGACCACTGTTTGCCAAAAACAGTGGTTTATTTAAAAATAAAAATAAGTTTTTGGACATCAGGCACATTTGTAAACATGTACGAAAAAAACATGGATTGTATAAAGAAGTGGACTAAGAGAATATGACACCACCCATAGCATTTGTCTCCACCCAAATGAAGCTTGCGATGCTAACGATTGCAGGAGCGAATTTGGAGCCAGGCTCTATATTAGCAATATGAATAGGAAATGGACAAGAGAGCAAAATAAACACCCCAGGATCATTTAGAGTGGGGTAATATGAACACTTAAAGACCAAAATGACAAGGCTCACCACAGCAGGTACAGAGGGAGGGTCGACAGTAAACCAATGTAAGTCTGTAGAAGCCACGGTCAGTAGGAGCTGGATGCAAACTTCCTATTTGGAATGCGGTGACTAAGTTTTATATATACAGTCTATGGAATGAAACAAAACACAACTCCAGGTATGTTTGTGATGAGGAAACATCATTATAACATAGATCTGAAAATAGTGCAATATAGACCCTTTAACAAGGTTTTCATTTTAACAGCAAATCCTCAGCAGTGACATTATCATCCTGACCATCACTCGGTGCATTGCCATCATCTACATTTACTTCCAGTTCCAGAACTTAAGGCAGCTGGGATCCAAGTACATCCTGGGTAAATGTGCCTGCTGTCAGTGGAGTAGCAGCTCCTCCCATGCTCCACACTCACTACATTTACATGTGCAGTAGGCCTGTCACAATAAATGTTGAAGCATGATGTGTTGCTACAGAGAAATATTGCTTAAACACATTTTAAAATAGACTGTATCATTAAAAGGCCTGCAACAAAAAACAATAATTAGTCTCAGAAGTTGTTTATTCAGCCTTCTACACCTCAAATCTTACATTATTACATTTAAACGGCAAAAATCTCACCACTATTACAAAAAAGAAATACACACACACACACACACACACACACACACACACACACACACACGCATACACAATACGTAAATCCTAAAATGTATTGTCCATATAGAATGATAATACACACACACACACACACACACACACACACACGCATACACAATACGTAAATCCTAAAATGTATTGTCCATATATTGAATGATAATGGATATAGTGATTATGCACTTGAGTGCACTAAACAATCAAAACCTTTCAGCTAGTGATGACTAATAATCATACATATAGATAAGCCACATTTACAAATTATTTGCAGCACAAAAAACAAAACAAAAACGCATTCTTTAAGATTCGATTCATGACACTTCAGTCATAGCTCCTGGTTTTACATGCATTTAGATAAATCAGTTTAAACTGGACTAGATCTGACCTGCTGGGCTTGTGTTTCTCTGTAGGCATTGCTGGACTCTTCACCATCTTCTCCAGCTTTGTGTTTAGCACTGTGGTCATACATTTCCTGGACAAGGAGCTGACTGGCCTTAAGTAAGTCCACTGACGTGAGCTGTCTGTCATGTGAGTTTAGGTTTATATTTTTAGCTCTTTAGAATTATTTTATGTTTAGTTCCTATAAATCAGGTGTTACTCTTACTCTTAGTCTTACTCTTACTCAGTAAACTGAGTACTACCCATCTCTAATTCTAAGGCTTGGCACTTAACACATCAGGCAGAATTGCGTTTGTGTCCACAGTGAGGCTTTGCCCTTCTTCCTGCTCCTCATCGACCTGTCCAAAGCATGTGCACTGGCCAAGTTTGCCCTGAGCTCCAATTCACAGGTAGGTACAGATTTGTGGTAACATCAGCCGCATTGTGCCAATGCCAGCTAACCCCAGTGTTCTACAGGAGGAGGTGAGGGATAACATAGCCCGTGGCATGGCTGTACTGGGGCCCACCTTCACCCTGGATGCCCTGGTTGAGTGCCTGGTCATAGGAGTTGGGACTATGTCAGGTAGGGGTACAGTCTATTCTTCTGCTCTTGTTTATTGAAGAGTTTATATCATGAGGTGACACTTAAAGGGCTGTATCTGAATTTGGACCGTGAGCACCATGACCAGGAATCAAGTGTGCAGAACCCACTCTGCTGACATACAGCTGGAAAAAGAAAACTCCAGAAAATAGTGCTACAGTGACAACAAAAATATAAAATAAATCAGAACTTGGGAACTTGGGAGGCCAAAGTTGTAAAATGTATTTATTAAAAATGATTTTAAAAAATGCTAATGTCCAAAATATGTCTCTTGGAAATTGTGTCTCGTCCATAATGACTGAGTATACTACAACTATCAGAGTTGTCACTGCATAAGATAGTATGGAGTGTTGATGTTGATATTTTGTGCCCCTCTTAGGAGTGCGTCAGCTGGAGATCATGTGTGGCTTTGGGTGCATGTCTGTGCTGGCCAACTACTTTGTGTTCATGACCTTCTTCCCTGCCTGTGTGTCCCTGGTGCTGGAGGTACAGGCTCGGTTTATGAGAATATTACACTATTTTCTGACACAAATGTTTCCTCATCACAAACAGACTTGGGGTTTTGTTTTGTTTCATTCCCACATGTTTAACAAAGTTTGCATATTTAGGTTCTCTCAAACAGAAAACACTCCGTTCCACCTTGCAATGTCATGTTGTAATACAGGAAGTGTCCCACTGTGTTTTAAAACCACATACACCTAAACTAGAACCATTTGGATAATTTCAACCCTAGAATTGCAAATGCCTCACAGCAAGAAGGTTGCGTTTGCATATTTAGGTTCTCTCAAACAGAAAACACTCCGTTCCACCTTGCAATGTCATGTTGTAATACAGGAAGTGTCCCACTGTGTTTTAAAACCACATACACCTAAACTAGAACCATTTGGATAATTTCAACCCTAGAATTGCAAATCAAATCTGTAGGTTAAAGAAGCTGTTCACTTGAAAAGATCAGAGCATTTTGAGCTTTAGAGATACAGACACACAGGGTGGCTCAGACATGTGTGAATGATGAAATCAATTTTGGAGGCAATTTTGCATAATATAGGACCTTTAATTATGACAAAGTGACAATATATTACAATAATGTTGAGCTATGTTTGTATAGTTAATAATGATGCATTAGACTTGCATATAGCACTTTTCCAGAAGCCTACAATTAGCATTACTGATTCACTCGGTGGTTGCCACAGCTGCCCTGGGACAGACTGTTGGAAACAAACCTACCAGTCTGCGCCATCCCACCAACACTCACTCACACACCTCATGCATACACGAAAGATGTTCTCGACTCCCTATAGTGCAAGAATAACGGTAGAGATAAATGATGTGGGTTTTTTGTACAGCTCTCTCGGGAGAGTCAGGAGGGCCACCCAATCTGGCAGCTCCACCACTTCTCCAGAGCTCTAGAGGAGGAGGACAACAAGCCCAACCCAGTGACTCAGAGGGTCAAGATTATCATGGTAATGTACCTTCTCACATTCGCTCTTGTGTGTCTGAAAATCGACTTTTGCATAATATAGGACCTTTAATTATGACAAAGTGACAATATATTACAATAATGTTGAGCTATGTTTGTATAGTTAATAATGATGCATTAGACTTGCATATAGCACTTTTCCAGAAGCCTACAATTAGCATTACTGATTCACTCGGTGGTTGCCACAGCTGCCCTGGGACAGACTGTTGGAAACAAACCTACCAGTCTGCGCCATCCCACCAACACTCACTCACACACCTCATGCATACACGAAAGATGTTCTCGACTCCCTATAGTGCAAGAATAACGGTAGAGATAAATGATGTGGGTTTTTTGTACAGCTCTCTCGGGAGAGTCAGGAGGGCCACCCAATCTGGCAGCTCCACCACTTCTCCAGAGCTCTAGAGGAGGAGGACAACAAGCCCAACCCAGTGACTCAGAGGGTCAAGATTATCATGGTAATGTACCTTCTCACATTCGCTCTTGTGTGTCTGAAAATCGACTGTACGTGTGGAGATATACAAATTATATGTATGTCTAAATAGGATGGCCCCGATTCAACTCCAATTCACTCTCTGTAACTGCAGTTATCAAGCTTGTCATTGTGGTTCACAAATTAAGATAATAAAAGACCAATCAGGTGCCTTATTTTACTGAGGAGGTTTGATTAACAGCTATAGTGCCTAGTTTTTAAGGGCCCGTTCTCTACTGAACAAATGATATTGGTAGGAAGGGGCAAGTACCTTCAACAACCTTGCTCCTGATTGGTCCTTTGTTTTCTATGATACACGTGTAATTCAAAATATTAGACTTTACTCCAAATTAGCAGCTAAAATTAGCCGCGACTGACTTCATTTGGCTGAAGCAGAATGGTGTGGGTGATGTCACACTGCCTTAGTTCACCTCTTTATAAAGCCTGTGTGTCTGAAGCTCTCCTCCGGTGTCTGTGAGAGGGTTGTTAAAAGTATTGAAAATCAGATACTAATCAATACTAAAACTTAGAGCAGATATATATACAAAAAAAGTCACATTCACAGGGCAGAATCTTTCCTGAATCGTAGGGATGGTACAAGATCTCATGCCACAAGATCTTGTGAGGCAAAATTGCCTCAAGATTGTACACACATGAGAACAATTTGGACTGGGTTAGGTGTTTGAGAGTTACTCTCTTGCAGTTTTAAAAGCAGTACTAGAATAGAAACAAAATAAGAAATCAAATAAACAAAACATTATGAGGCCAGAATAGGCTTCATCATGAAATTTATATATATTAGGAAATGATAAAATCTGATCTTGTCCCATTCTTGTGGACCCAATCTGGTATTAGAGCACACAGACCACTATGGAACCTACCTGGACCACACATAAGGTCACATGGGAATAGAAAAGAAAATACCATGACTTAATTTTGAAAATCACTTTCTGTTGCCTAAATAATGTGTTTTTAGTATCATTGTGGTATTGAAATTGGTATAGTTTATAGAGTCTATTCAGAAATAGAGTCATTCAAAATGGTGTTTGAAATGGTAGTATTGTGAAGCACTAGTGTGTGACGGAGCTTGGTGGTGTTTACAGTCTCTGGGCTTGGTCATGGTGCACGCCCACAGCCGATGGATTGCTGAGCCTCAGTCCCTGAACAGCACCGGACTGCCTCGTGTGCCCATGGAGCTGAGCCATCTGTCCCCCCGCAGGATCGAGCCTGAGATGCCCCTCTGGCATTTCTACCTCACAAGGTAGGTCCTGCAGAGTGACGTATTATGGGAGATACATTTTGCTTAGTCAAACTTGATCCAAGAGGGAGATTACTTTCATACAGTAGCTCAAGAAATGTAATCTTAAAGTCTTCATAAAAATCAAATCAAATCAATGCTGATATTCAGGTAATATCACAGGTAATGTTTTTACTGTAAGCGGGCTTGCATCTCCACAAACCTGACTCTTGTTTAATCTGGAGGGGCGCCTACACCTGCTTGTTTCCATGGAAATCATGTTCTTCTAGCTATAATAATTCTCCACAGTATGGCATAAAATGTATCCCTCTCCATGAGAAGTATACTTTTAACATTTCCATGGAACCATGCCATTGACGTGGCACCTCTAGAGAGTTACATAAAGTAACTTTAATATATCTCCAACAATTGAAATATTATCCATTTTGGATATCTCCTAGGCCTCATGTAGACACTGTTGAAGCATATGGTAGCTGGCTACAGCAGGAGGCTGAAGGGCTAGTCTGCTGACAATGTCTACTATCTGTGTTGCAGGATGGTGACCATGGACATCGAGCAGGTCATTTGCCTGGTCCTGGCTCTGTTGCTGGCCATTAAGTACATCTTCTTTGAGCCGGTGGAGAATGAGTCAACTCTGTCCATCAAGAGCCCCCTGTCCACAAGCACAGGAACACGCAGGACAGCCACAGACAGCTGCTGCCGAAAGGCCCTGCCCGTCACTGGCCTGGTCACTCCGACTCCTCTCCAAACCCAGGAGACTGCAAGTGTCACTAAAGGTATCATTTACTTTGGGAATACATTTCCTCTTGAAATAATGACTGAATAACAAGGTCAAATGCACATCAGTTCAGTTAGTTAGTTTATTTAAAAGAGACAATGCATATTCATGAACATATACCTGTAAATATGCCAGAATTAGCATGAAGGCTACTTTACATCTGTAGTCCCTGGCAGATCAGAGCAATAAAAGCAGCATCAGATAACTTCAACAACAGACAAAATGTCAAAAACAATTCATCGGACAAACATGGCAGAAACAGCACAATAAGACACAATCATGACATAAAACACTGACATTGACACAGAAGCATAATATTAGGTTTGGTTTTAAATGTCTTTAAAGAGTCTTATATTGCAACTGGGTTATTCCAGATTTCTGTACCCTTGAATGATAACACCTGCTGACTGAGTGTTGTACGTCTAAAAGGTATTACACAGTCACCCTTGATAGAGGCTCTTGTTACCCGACCACTAGTCCTGGATTTGGGCAGATGTGGTGGACCGAGTCCATGTAAGACCTTATATACCGAGCAGGCTAGTTTACATTTTCTAAAATGTTCATGTGTTTGTGGTGTTATGGGCAGAGGTGGACAGGTAAGCTTGAATTCAAATTTTTATTAACATTCAGATAGTGATGACAGTTGCAAATCACAAATGTATTTTTTTTCTCCTTTCATCCTGCACATTTGGTCTTTTTCACTTCACATATCTCTGTGTTATAGTAATGAACTTTTTCTTTCTTTTCAAAGTGAAATAAAAACAAAAACAAATTCCTCGTACCTGTCGTTTTCTAATCTTAGAGTGAGTGTCAGTCTTTCCATTTGTGAAATGTCTTCGACAATGTTGATCCAAGCTTGGTAGTTTTTTTTTTTGTTTTTTTTTTTTCTTTTTTTGTTTATTCATTTTTTGCTTATTGCCTTCTTGCTTGTGACCAACAGGATGTTCCACATGTATTTTTTTGTCCCTGTAATGTCTTCTGCCCGTTTGCCCAAAAACAAAAACAAAGTTTCAAAATCTAAAGGGATCTTTACTCTAAATGTTTCCTCAGTGTTTTTTTTTTTATTTTCTCCCAATTTTTATTCAGTTTGGAGCAGCTCCAAAAACATGATAATGTCCAGCCTTTTTTCCCCCACATAACCTCCAACATGATGTATCTGCCTTTGAACCTCTGTGTTTTAAAGCGTACTATGCATTTCCACAGGTATTTTCGCCAGTATGGGGAGGAAGTAATCTTCCATGTATTCTTTAGAATTTTATACCAATCTTCCTCTTTCACTTTCACTTTCCTTTTCCCATTTTTCTTTTATATAAAGCCAGCCTCTGCATTTATTATATAGTTTGGAAAATCAATTTATTATTTGGGCCTGAATGATATGATTGCAGAAATATTTTAGTTATGCCTGATAATGGGGTTTTTGAATAACTTTTTAATAAACTTTTTAACAAACTGACTGACTGTCTCTGAGTTCTCTGGCTCCATACGTTACCCATATTAACTCTTTATATAACAATGTAACAGTACTCTTACTTGAGTAAAGGTTGTGGTTGCTCTTCACACTGTCAGTAAGTCTAAAGTGACAAAAGCTTTATATGACAATATGAAATTTGAAAATTGTGTTTCTTGCTTGGTCAGATTGTGTTCAATTAAAGCTCAGATTAAAGTCTAAGACAGAGCCTCAAACAGAGCAGTGTCTACAGTTAGCTTCACTCCCCACACCACATGCTGATTGCATCAGCTGCATCCATAGGATGGTGTCTATATGGGTGCATGTTGTATGACTGACTTGTTCTTCTCTTACAGATGAAGTGATCCGCCCTCTGCCCACTGTGCTTGACCCCACCCTTCCCTCTGTGCCCATCTTCATCATGGGTGAGGATGAGGAGGGGGTGAAGACGACAGTGGCACGACCCACAGCAGAGACTCGCAGCACAGCCGAGTGTGTGTCCATCCTCCGTGACCCTCAGGTGAGGTTATGTAATGACCATGGCCTACATGAGTCTAAGCACAGCACAGCCTCAGGCGCCTAAAGCAGCTTACAGCACTGTCCACTCCAGCTCAACTAATTACACTGTGACGCCAGCCGTGCACATGGACTCATAGGCACTGTGCCTCACTCTGATAATGCACTTAAACACCTCTCCTACTGCAAACACCAGCCACACACCAGCCACACACTCCCGCATATCCATAACCGGTCTGTGGAGATTACTAGGAGCATTCTGAACAGAAGAGCAACAGTGAGAGCTATACTGATACTGGTATTGAATATTGGTGCTGATCATGAAAAATTTGTTGGATTGGGTATTAGTTTCATGATATCGACAGAGTCGATATCCTGGCTGGGTCTTTAATTGCATAACTATTTACAGGCCGATTTTGGCCCAGAACGTCTCACACCGTAAAACGTTGAACTGTTATTAACACAAAGCTGAATTGAAGGATAAAAAAACACAATTGGATCTCGTGTGTAATACATTTTTTGTCTATACACATAGTATTGGTTAATATTGGGTATTGGCAGATACTTAAAGTCAAAGTATTGGCATCAGAACTGAAAAAACAGAATCAGTGCATCTCTACTTCCACATGCTACATGCTTACACACAGGCCCCTATCTGGTCAAAGCGTTAGCATGAGCCAAGCAGACTACTGCACTGACTAGGAGCTGTTTCCTGTGTGCTGCTAACCGCACTGTCCCTCACTCTTCATCAGCTGAATGCTCTGTCCCTCACTCTTCATCAGCTGAATGCTCTGTCCCTCACTCTTCATCAGCTGAATGCTCTGTCCCTCACTCTTCATTAGCTGAATGCTCTGTGACTATTCTTGTAGCAGAGTATAATGATGTATGAAGTGTCACACAGAGAGAGCTGCCCTCAGCCTGTTAGGGGTTAGCTGATTGGCTTAGTGAGCTGAGACCTTTAACCTCTTTGTTGCAGCTTGGTCCAAGCTTCCTCAGTGATGCAGAGGTGATGCTCCTGGTCAGCTCCAAACACATCCCGGCCTACAAACTGGAGACGGCCCTGGAGAGGCCCGAGAGAGGTGTATCCATCCGCCGACAAATGATCTCTTCCAAACTGGCCTGTCCTACTGCCCTGTCCTCTTTGCCCTACACCCACTATGACTACTCCAAGGTACTGCATATAGTGCACACTGTACACGTATACATTACACCCTGTCCTCCCTGCCCTTCACCCATTAGGACTACTACAAGGTACTGCATATAGTACACACTGTACACGTATACACTATACCCTGTCCACCCTGCCCTACACATTAGGACTACTCCAAGATACAGTACGTGCTCATACAGGGATATAGTACACATTACACAGTGAATTTACTATACACTGTGCATATATTACACACTACTCTGTACGTATACACACACACACACACACACACACACACACACACACACACACACACACACACACACACACACAGTACATATACAGTACATATACAGCATATACACACTGTATACACAATGTGCTACCTACTCCATCTGCAGGTAATGGGCACCTGCTGTGAGAATGTGATTGGCTACATGCCTGTGCCGGTGGGCGTAGCCGGGCCTCTGCACTTGGATGGGAAGCAGTACCAGATCCCTCTGGCCACCACCGAGGGCTGCCTAGTGGCCAGCACGAACCGAGGCTGCCGGGCCATTGCAGTGAGTGTGCTTTACTGGAACTGTAAAGAAGACATATTATGCTTGTGTATGCTTTACAGTTTTATCTATGTCAGAAAGGGAGCAATATTATATCGTTTGGACATTTTAAATCACAATATTGAACACAAACATCTTAATAAATGTCAGTCCCTTTTACAGTATGTAACCATAAACTTCTTCACCACAAAGTGGCGCTCTGCCGGACCATGCTGCTTTAAACAAAAAGGCTATGCTGGGCTTCCTATGGCATCTGCAGAGAATGGACTTAGTATAGAGCAGTGGCATGCATGAGGGATAGTGGAAAATGTGAATTTAGCAAGTGATGACGTCTTGAATGCAGTGGAATAAATATGCACAAGTCACTCTAAATACAACTTCCAGTGAGTAAATGAAGGAACGGAAGAGAAACAACGATGAGATGGTTAAAAGCACCTAAACTGACTTTGAATAATGTCTCCTTTAAATAAAAATGAGTCATGAGAATGCCTACTCAGATTTCTTGTAAGTGTGTGTCTGTTGTGGCCCCTGTAGTTGTCTGGTGGGGCCCGCAGCTGTATCCTGGGGGACAGTATGACCCGAGGGCCCCTGGTCAGGTTGCCCTCGGCCTGTCAGGCTGCAGAGGTCAAAGCTTGGCTGGAGTCAACCGACGGCTTTCAAGTGGTCAAAGAGGCGTTTGACAGCAGCAGTAGGTAAGAGTTTAAACATCCCTGTTCACCTGTCCCCCTGCTCACCTGTCCTCCTACTCACCTGTCCTCCTACTCACCTGTCCCCCTGCTTACCTGTCCTTGTCTGCAGGTTTGCCCGGCTGCAGAAGCTGCTGGTGGCCTTAGCCGGGAGGAATGTCTACATCCGCTTCCATTCACAGACTGGAGACGCCATGGGCATGAATATGATCTCAAAGGTTAGAAACATGTCTCCTGTATAACCCCTACATGACCCTGTTCTGTCCTCTGTCTGACCACTGTATGACCCCATCTGACCTCTGTATGGCCCACATCTGACCTCTGTATGACCCAGGGCACGGAGCAGGCTCTGAGCTGCCTGCAGCAGCACTTCCCTGACCTTCAGGTGGTGGCGCTCAGTGGAAACTTCTGCACTGATAAGAAGCCAGCCGCGGTCAACTGGATCGAGGGGCGGGGCAAGTCTGCTGTGTGTGAGGCCACCATCCCAGCACGCGTGGTCAGAGAGGTCAGAAGTCACCCACACATACAATAGCATACACACAACGTATACTGTGGTCTCAATTGACTATTCAGGTGATTCAGATGATATTATCTCTGGGCAGATTATAGTCTCTAGTATAAAACTGTTTGTATACCTGTATATCTGTATAGGCCAGAGTATAGCATATACTCACTACTTGTGCTCCTCAGGTCCTGAAGACCAGCACTCAGGCTCTGGTGGAAGTCAACATCAACAAAAACCTGGTGGGCTCAGCCATGGCCGGCAGCATTGGGGGCTTCAACGCACATGCAGCCAACCTGGTCGCAGCTATGTACATTGCCTGTGGACAGGTCAGACACCACTCACTAAGTACTACATCATACACTACATGTGTGTACATGTGTGTGCATGTTTGTACAGGCAATGTATGTATATTTATATGTGTGTACACTTGTGTACATACGTGTACATGTGCATACATATGTGTACACGTGCGTACATGTATGACTGCCTCTACAGGACCCTGCTCAGTCTGTGGGCAGCAGTAACTGCATCACTCTAATGGAGGCGTCAGGGCCCTTAGGGAACGACCTGTACATCAGCTGCACCATGCCCTCCATAGAACTGGGCACTGTGGGCGGAGGCACCAACCTGCCACCCCAACAGGCCTGTCTTCAGGTACTCTCTCTCACACACACGCACGCGCGCGCACACACACACGCACGCACGCACGCACGCACACACACACACACACACACACACACACACACACA
>KN499182.1:7882-20482 GCA_000787155.1 Scartelaos histophorus | reverse complement strand
TTTTTTCAAATATCAGGTTTTCATGTTGTTAAATATCATTATCATGTTCATATTACTCAGAACTTAGATCAATATCCCAACCATGTTTTAGAAAATAAAACAATTTTAAGGTTATTGTCAGTTGCACATGACATTTTTTAAGGTCATAGCCAATTCATGTACATAAAAAAACACAAAAAATGCTTAATTTAAATGTCAAACATAGATTTATGCAGACCTGACATTGTAAATATTTGAAAAGTTCAATAGAAACTAAATTCTGAAATTTGCTTGTTGAAAATCCTTATACGTTATTGACCCACATATTTTGACTACCTCTTCCTTCTCACTCTTAGTAGGATATGCTGTACTAGCTAAAGCCCATTCTGATTTCCTCGACGCAGCAGTCTCTCAGCCTCTTCCATAAATTTCATTTACAGTGTATAAACGTCACAATTTCATTTTTTAATATTGACCAAGTGTAATAGTGTGCACTGCTTATTTATGGCTGTAATGTTTTTCCTGTCCACTTTTATAATTGGCTGATAAATCACAGGCGCTGAGTCTGAGCATTTAATTGGTCGCTGGTTCACTGGATTCGAACAGTGGCTTTTAACTCTGTGTTAGCTGATGCGTGGCCACCTTTATTTGAGTTTGCACCAGTGGACAGAGAAGGGTCGATAATACTGTCCAGCACTGGTGAAGCAAGAAAACAGACACAATAAACACACATGCAAAGGACAGGTCTCTACCCTTAGGTTGGGTCAAATATGAAATTCTTAAATAAGTATGTAAACATTACAAGGGATTCTGTCATTGGAAGTTTATTCTTTATGGTTTGTCAACCCTGATTCAGTGGTGAAAATAAAAAAGTGTTGTTGACCCAAGCAATAATAATATAATGATAATGTTATTTTGGAGGCATAAAACTTTGAATATGACACCTGGAGAGGGGTGATTGGGAGGAACGGTCTCCCTGATTTGAACCCGAGCAGTGTTCTGTCATTGGATTTCTGTGCTAGTCAAAGTTTGTCTATAACAAACACCATGTTCAAGCACAAGGGTGTCCATAAGTGCACGTGGCACTTGATCGACTTGGTTGTCATTTCATCTGACCTCCAGCCGTGTGTCTTGGACACTCGGGTGAAGAGAGGGGCAGAGCTGTCAACTGATCACCACCTGGTGAGGGTTTGTTGGGAACGTCTGGTGAAGCCCTCTCTCAGAGGGACCTTCAACTTGCATCTCCATGAGAGCTTCTCTCAGATCTTGGGGGAGGCTGGGGACATGGAGTCCGAGTGGGCTTTGTTCTCGGCCTCTATTCTCGATGTGGCCGCTCGTAGTGGTGCCCATAAGGTCTGTGGTGCCTGTCGCGACGGTAATTCCCGAACCCAGTGATGGTCACCAGAAGTAAGGGATGCCGTCAGGCATGTTCATAGTATTTATGGACAGGATTTCTAGGCGCAGTCAGGGGCTGGAGGGGGTTTGGTTTGGGGACATCAGGATCTCGTCTCTGCTGTTTACAGATGATGTTGTCCTGTTGGCTTCATCGAACCAGCACCTGCAGCGTGTACTGGGGTGGTTTGCAGCCAAGTGTGAAGCAGCTGGGATGAGGATCAGCTCTTCCAAATCAGAGGTCATGGTTCTTGAACGGAAATGGGTGGCTTGCCCTCTCTGTGTAGGTGGAGAGTCCCTGCCTCAAGTGGAAGAGTTCAAGTATCTCGGGGTCTTGTTCACGAGTGAGGAGAGGACAAAGCGTGAGATTGATAGGTGGATCAGTGAGGCGTCGGCAGTGATACGGTCGCTGTATCGGACCGTTGTGGTGAAGAGGGAGCTGAGCTGAAAGGCAAGGATCTCGATTTACCGGTCAAGTTCCTACTCTCATCTGTGGTCATGACCTCTGAGTAATAACCGAAAGGACGAGATCGCGGATACAAGTGGTCGAAATAAGTTTCCTCCGCAGGGTGGCTGGGCGCTCCCTTAGAGATAGGGTGAGGAGCTCAGTCACACGGGAGGAGCTCGGAGTAGAGCTGCTGCTCCTTCACGTCAAGAGGAGTCAGCTGAGGTGGCTTGGGCATCTGCGCCTCCCTTGGGAGGTGTTCCAGGCGTGTCTCACCGGGAGGAGGCCCTGGGAAAGACCCAGGACACGCTGGAGGGACTATGCCTCCCAGCCTGCCTGGGAACACCTCAGGGTTCCCCTGGAGGAGCTGGAGGAAGTGTCTGGGGTGAGGGAAGTCTGGGAGTCCCTGCTTAGACTGCTGCCCCCGAGACCCAGCTCCGGATAAGCAGAGGAAAATGGATGGATGGACATTATTTTGTCATAGTTGGAAAAAAATCAAACCTGAATAGAGGTAGAGATAAGGTAATATTACTTGTGTTAAAATGTAATTAATTCAGTATTTCACCAATGGTAGCAATTGTTCACAACATGTTGTGCGTCTTCTCTCATAATGCTAAAATGATGGCACCTAAAGTTGTTAATGAACTTGTTTCATTTGTTTTGCAGAATGTGTCTGGCTCTGGCTTTTGTCCATCTCATGCTCAGAGTGTCTCGTGCAGCTGATCTCAAACCTCCACAGATGACGGAGCCAACTGAGTCCGCTGTGTCAGGTGTGCAGGAATAACCTTTGTTTGTGTTTAGGTTGGGACTGTGCTAATTATATAGCCATATATTTACAATGATATTGCAAAGAATATCACTATTACATGATGATACTCTATCTAACAGTGATTTTTAGAGTTCACTACAAGTTATCCAGGGTTTCAGAGTAACAGAAAAATGTCACTGTTGCCAAAGCTATTAGCAATTCAAAATTTGAAAGACATTTTGAATGATGAAATGTCCTCAAAACAACTACAAGCAGGAACCTGAGACCCGTGAATACAGAAGATAATGTCCCTCCATTCAGAGCAATTGATGGTAGTTATGAATTGTATGGTAAGGGTTTAAGTTAAGTCTTTGCAGTTTCCTCAGTGAATGTGTTGTTTATGAGGGTGGTCAGGTGCACATAATGTTCCAACCTTTGGAGGATTTGGAGTCAGGTGTGTCATATGTGTGTGTGGGGGGTCAGATGGCTGTCTGTGGGGGTCAGATCTGTCTGTGGGGTCAGATGGGTGTTGGGGTCAGATGTGTCTGTCAGCATCAGTTGGGATCGACCAGTGTGCAATTAAGGACTCGTTTATACAAGACATGCAAGGCAACACATGAACAAACTCACCAATGTTTTGATCAACTGTGCAACAACAGCCTAAAACATTGTGACTGCAGTTAAATAAAGACTGCAATAGCAAATTAAATGTAATTCAAATGTATTCAAAACAGTTAGAAACCATTGCATCTGACCTAAGTGCCATGAAATGCATTAAAAAAGAGCAGAAAGCATACAAATAAGGTGATCAATTAAATAAACAAAGGGCATAAAATACAAAAAAAATCTGTGCAAAACATATAATACATTACAATATAATTACTGCCAGGGCCACAAAACCATTTCTACAAATCTTTCTACTACATTATTTATTGCTCTGTGCAGTTTTTGCCAAAAAGTACAAACAAAGAGTGTATACAACTAGCGTGCAACTAGTTTGGACAAGTCGACTGCACTTGTCCATGTGTTTGCTATGTTCTGTGGGGCATATAGAGAGAGCTGATGGCTGCTGCGTGACTCCACATGAGGGCCCTGCATACTCTGTTCATACACAGTGAACAAAGCTGTAGCCTGCAGACACTCAGTACATGTGGATCTGACAGACCACAGCCACAGAGATAACACTGTTTGTTCCTCTGTGTCGCTGCCCACTTCTCACGCAAAACATACTGCAGTTCAGCGTACTGATTTTACCTTAGTTATCTCTCTCCTTAACTAACAACCGCTGGCGATGTAAAATAGCCACAAAATAAATTATTATATGGCTCAAAAACTGTTTGAGTATGTACTACTGTATAGGTCATGAAGTTAAAACATAAGTGAGAGACAATGTAAGAGAGGGTTTAGACTATTTATGGAGTGCCTAATCCTTTATAATCCCACTGTCCTGAGTACACCAGGACCACAGTAGACCTCTGAACTACTGAGCAGATGAATACCGTATTACTAATATTAACAGACTTAAGGATATGCATTAAAAATGCATTATATACTAGTATCTGCTGTGTCTATACTTTTTTAAAATGCATTTATTTATTTATTTTACATAAACAGCTCCATCATATTAAAATACCATCAGTCTGTTTCTTAGAAAAGATATATGCATATTGCATATTGAATATTGCATATTGTTCCTATTGCTAATAATCTAATTTAGGAAACAGTAGGTTTTGCATATTTCTATTCAACAAACAAATAATAATTTGATAAACACTGAATATATGTTATCAATGAAAGTATTAGCAAATCTTGATTGGGACATTTGTGCCTAGTTTACTCTTGTAGGCCATAACATAACATAATGATAATAATGTGTTTGTGTATTCGAATGCCTCCTGTGGACACAGGTGCACAGTGAGCTCAGGGAGCTGCTGCTGGGACAGTGGCACAGGTGGCACCGTGCCCTGCACTGCCCAGGGCGTCCGATCGGCAAGTGGCGCACAGCCAACCATACAGAGCATATGCCAACAGTGAGGGAGGGGGGGAGAGGTGTTTTTCTAACTCACACATGGGTCCACAGGTCTTCAGTCCACTACCATATGTTGTCAGCGTACACATCTTTCTGTCTGTCACAACAGAGTCAATGGTCACAGCAGACGAGAAGTTAAAATGCCCTCAACATAAAGCCTGTATACTCGCTCAAACAGGCTGCCATATGAACACTGTGCCAGCTTGCATCATTATCATATTCATCAATTATGTAAACAGTTATGTGAACAGTGGGAACAAACACACACAGATACTTGCCCCAAAACGCATGCATTTTAATTTTAATGAAGCACCCAGGGGCTGAGTACGACCCCCAGCGTGCTCTTACAGTATAACACACACTGAGGTATTTGACACTTGTATCCAGGGAGTTGGACACAATGGGGCCATACACATTATGTAGCCTACACTAAACATGCATTGACAATGCATCATTTGGATAATTATTCATCTTTGATAGGACTGATACAAAATAAAATAAGTGGAGGCATGTGACTAAATTACAAAACTACCAATGGATTTCTTTTTAGTAATGCACAAATACATTTTAGGCAGCAAAAGAGTAGTAAAGTACTCTCTAAAACCCAACATCTATGTAAGATGTCCAGGGATGTAGTCATTAGTAAAAGGGTTATGCATTTTTATTCCATGGAGAACTAATCAAAAAGAAATCCACATTTTAATTAGCAGAAATCTTGACCTGACATAACTATATTTTGGTCTGCAATTATAGGTAAAACTAATTTTATGAACAATAATTAAATAAACAACATGATGGAGTTGTTTGCCTAAAATTTACTCCACTGGAAAAAAAAAATGTTTTGTACAAGGCCACTGGCGAAGAGAAACAAATTGCTGAGCATGCATATTTGATTTGTTTTTCGGGACTGGTTGGTGAGTGGGTGGAGCGAGAATTTGTTAGTTTCATTAACACACACATCCACACACACACACACACACATATGCATAGAGACTGGGGAGCACCTGTCTGACAGCCGAGAGCTGAGGCTGCACAGGTAAAGTCATGAGAGAGATGTGGATGGAGAGAAAGTCAAAATAAAGCACATGCTGACAACTAATCATTAGATGCTGTTTTGGTATTTCAATTTGCCTGGACAGACTTTTTTCAACTGATTCAATTACAGCAGATGCAAATATTTTTTTTTAAATATGAACAGATGTTTTAAGGAGACACATTTACTTTTTTTAAGCTTTAGGCCATGATAGAATGTTGTTACCTCATCAAAAACATGCAACACATGTTTGAGCAACACTTTATTATGAGTGTGTCTACATCTCCAAAGGTTGAAATGCTCTGTTCCACCTTGTGATGTCATGAAGCAGTAGTGTTCAAATCAACAGCTACCTTTTACCTTTAGTTCACTAGAAATTGGCAATTCCAAGGCTAAAATCATCCAAATGATTCTAGATGCATGGAGTTTAAAAACACAGTGGAGCACTTCCTGTTTTACCATACGCCGTCAAAAGGTGGAACAGAGTGTTTTCTGTTTGAGAAAAGAACTTCTAAATATGCAGGGGTTGTGTGAATGAAACAAAACAGAACTGTTTTTGAGATGAAGAAACAAAATTATAACAAGATAACAATGTGGAAGTTATAATAGTTTCCCCTTGTCTTTTTCACTTTACATTTTGTTATTTGGAAATGGCAATACAATTAAAGTCGTGCATTAATGGAAACAAGTCCATTGACGTCCTGTTCAAAAGTGAAGAGGTGATTCTCTGCAGTGCATTGTCAAGTTTGGAATTACAAACCCAAACTCGGAAAATTAACTAAATTCAAATAATCACAACTAGATGTGGGTGGTGAAAGGGGGTAGGTGAAAGTAAGAATTTTCTGAGCACTCAACCCTTGAATGCAGGACATACAGAATCAAAATACAATTTAGTTTAATGAGGGAAAATATCATGTAATAATTAAAAGCTCAATATGCTTGATTTTGCTCATATAGTCTCCCAAATAGTAATAACAAATAAAATAAATGCAATAAAAACACACACAAAATGTATGTGTACCTACGTTTAGGAAAAAACTAACCCCACAGTAACCCACTTGCTGTACAGAGCGACTTAAAATGTGTAGCCTTTTGTCCTTATATCCAGTAAACATTCCCTGCAGTGTTTGGTGATACAGCTCTCTTACAGCCTTCAGCATTGATTTTGTCTGAGTTAATCATTCTGCTTTAAGCCATGTCTGGAAATATTGTTTTATAGTTTGAGGCTGATCTATAATATTAAACAACAAACAAAGGAAATATAACAATTATCCATAGCAGTCAAGGTTAACACATACATAATTATATTTAAAGACCAACTTAATGTCTTCATGAATGAAATTTTAACATAATATTTTTCAAATCATACTGCATATTTGTTACAGATTTAACCACAGAAATTACAAACATGTACCTGTTCATTATATTAGATACCATCCACTTTACTCTCCCACTCTACCCATGCCTGAAGAAATAAGTATGTATTCAGCATGTATTAGCATGTAGCTTTATGATTGTGGTACACCTGTGAAAGAGAAGTAGCATTGTGTTGAATGTTCAGTAGAAATATTGCATGTCTACCAGGCGACAAACCAACACAAAGACAAAGATTGTGATTTGAATGGCACTGGAGCTCTGGTGGCCTTGACTGTTGCTGACTAATGAGAGAGTAAATGAGTGCAGTCAGCCTTGTGTGGAGCTGATTAGAGCTACACTGAACCCCTGAACACCACAAAAGCAGGAGTCCCTCTCTGTATCATTTAATCTATGCTCCCCTTCACCACACTGATACTCATCACCCACATAATAAGTTACACAATACCTACATATCCAGACACACTGCGCCGAAACAATATGCCATCCAATCAGACAATACAACTGACTAATTGGACCAGAAAAAATGACAATGACATTACAGGCCCTTACAAAGAACAACACTGGCACATTCTTGGGCAGAAAGTACACACATTTTTGTTTTTAATTTTGAGGTGTGGAAAAAAAACATTGTTGGATCAGCAAATTTAATTCTGCAGGTTGTAAATGTCCCAAGTTGAATATAGAGGTTAGTCGCCAGCTGTGTTGTAGCAACAATGGTCCCCAACTCTCTGTGCTGATTAGATATTGAAGCCTAGTCGTCATCTCTGCAGCAGTAGATTATTTTATGGGGTACAGAAAAAATATCTGCATACCCCAACATCATTATGACCAGGGGCTTGTTTTTATGATCCCTCCTCATTTTTTATTTTTATTTCATTTTGATCATCAAACTGCAAATGAGTCTTTCAAAGCTCCTTGGTTTGAAACTACAAAAACAATACAGAGTGCCAAACTGTAAGTGTTGGTCCTGAATAGATATAAACATTCCATGGTTCCCAAGTCAAACTGTGTTAAATCATTAAGTAATTAGCGCGAATTTTCATATAAAGTGTGCAAGGTGTAACGAAGTACTGTGGATTTATTGATGGTATTGTGTTGTGAAATTTGTATTGCCTCAGTGATAACTGCCATTATTGGATTAAAGTTGTATGTCAATGTGGAGTGACTACACTGTTTATTGTCTGTTGTCTTGTGTTGCTGTGTTTTTTGTGCTTGCTAAGAAGAATTTCTCTGTAACAGAGACAATAGGCTAATCTAATCTGAAATAATCTATCTAATCTAAATGTGCAAATGTGTCAAAACAGTGTCATCTCATTCAGCAATTATCAAAACTGTCTTTTGGCACTGTGGTGAACTGGCAACAAGTGATGTGAGGAGTCAATATAATTGAACACACTGAGGGTTTTCAGTCAAACTGCATATGCATCAGATTTCAAAGATGTTTTGAGCTGCATAAACATTGCATTGGCGCTGGAACATAATTCTCTAAATCTAAGATGAAAATGGTCCTACACTACACTCTTTGCACCTTAGTCATGGAGGCAGTGCTTTTGCATGTTGTAGTTCTTCTTCAAGTACTAGTTTTTCTTGTCTCCAGTGATTAGTAAAGTTCAGCTCAGACCACATTAGTGCGATGGTCCAGTGCCTACAGCACTGTGCCGTCAGTGCATGTTTATGGGCCGACTGCCAGTGCTGGCGCGGCTGCTCGCCTCTGCAGTCTCCGGAGAGGGGACCGCGGTGCAGCAAATTGGCATCGTCCCACCTTTGTATATGTGCTTTTACATTTAGATAGCACTTCAGCACTTACTGTATATACTACTGTATATATTCTCCACTTTGGAGAATTTGGTGTCTGCCACTGGAGCACTTTATCCAAGGACATGCTATGGGATCAAGTTGAGGAGAACCTTTTCCAGATTTTTTGATTTATGATTTGTTATTCACACAGCTGAAGAATTAGGTTATCTGCACATGTTTTATGTTATTATTTACACTGCAGATATCTTTGGAAGAAGATGATTTTTCTCAGCACTTCTCGTCAAACATTGAAACTATATAATCCAACCATCCAACATCTGCAAATCACCACATTACATAGACCAAATCCAAAGATCTTTTTGCTCCACAGTATAATATTCAGAGAGCTACATGAGCTTAGTTTTTGGTGAGAGGCTGTGTTGCTGGAGGCACTGACTGAACACATGTGTTTAGTTGAAGCAGGGGTCACAACCATCCGTCTACATCTTTTGGCACAAATGTCAGTAACTTTCCCAATCAATTACCAAGACTGTGCCAAAACACAATACACATCTTAGTACCTTTCCCACTAGCATGGTGTTTAAAATGGTTGTGATGTTATTTGAGGTCATCAAGGGTAGCTATTGTTACTGTTTCGCCTAATTTTACAGTTTAAACATCTGGTTTGGGTAGAAAATGGAGGTATAGAAGACATAATGATCTATGACAAAACACACATTTAACATTTTAGTTGTGGTTCAACTTATTCAGGTGCACTTTTCATGGTTAAACAACAAAAACTCATACACTGCTTTATTTTACTGTATTAAACAATCAGTCATTTTGCTGTTAGTCTAGTGGTGAAGTAATTTTTCTCATCTGAAAAAGCCAAAAAGTACAGTTCCAGTTTAAAAGAATCACTCAATGTTCTCCATCTGCAAACTAATTCTAGCTCTAGACCTAAATAAAGTTGCCTGAATCTATTTCATTGGCATGATCACAGTGAAATCACACACTTAGTTTATTGTCCTCCGGCTCAGGTCTCAGTACAGTTTTTGGAGGTATCTCGTAACTTTCACCATGCAGTGTTTTGTGCTCTGTGACTGTAGCTGGAATAATTGACCTTGCAGTCTTAAACTTTGCTTTTTTCTTCTGTTGTGTTTTTTTTTTCTTTTAGGAGCTTAGGGTTCCTCCTCTGTCCCTCTGTCTTGTTGGTTCCTGAGTTGTTGGAGGAATCTGAAATCTGAAATCTAAATTTTCTGGTCTTGCTTGTATTCATGCAAACAAGACCCCAATGGACTGTCTGGTCTGTCTGCCATCTCAAAGCAAAAGTGGACCCCTGTCTTTGTAGATTTACACCTTGGTCTCCTTGTTTTTGGTTTCAAGGAAGGTCAACCTACGTCCATTGGCTTAGGTTGTAGTTTGCTTAGTTACAGAAGTCATCTGAACATAGGTTGACTCATGGTGAACTGCAGAAAATGCATCCTCTATCTATGCTGCCCTTGGGGTCATGCCACTGTTTGTGTTGCTTTTTGAAGAGTTGTTTAAAGACTTGAAGAGTGATGTCGGCATCTCCAAAGAGAATTTCAATCTCTAGTTCCTGTCCTGCCTTTGCAGACTTGCACTTTGCTTTCCTGGTTGGTTTTACTAAGGGTCCTCTCACCTCCTCTGGTTGAAGATTCTATGGTGGTACTGTAGGTGCCTGAACACAAACTTGATTATTTAGGACATGGTTGTTGTACTGATGTTCAGGCCCATGTCTTGGCTCTGGGACAGGAGTTAGCAGGACTGGACTAGCAGGAGTCTCCTGTTTTGTTTCTTCAACTCTTTCAACAACATAAGCCCATTTCAGTTTGAGAAACCTGTTTAGGAGTCTCAAAAGGCTGTCTGGATGTTTTGGATCCCTTTCTTGTTATTTCAATTTGCTTTTGCCATTTTGTTGTTGTTTTATTATCAATGTTCATTAAAAAAATAATGTAGTCTAGTAAAATACTGCAGATTTTCAACCCTCTATATTCTCTTAACTGTTTAACCTTGTTCTAAAACCTTCACAATGGGCTAAAATTATTCTGACCATACCTAGATCAAGATCTGAAAAGGAGACAAAGATGGGTCAATTGCAGATGTCAGTATATAGTACTGTATAGTACACAATTAAGTAAACCTTAATCAACTTATTTTATTTCTGTGCTTATAAATCCTTTAATTCATAGGGACACTCAATATATTTTTATTAATCAATTCCTCCATCTTATTTATTTTTAGTCATTGAATAATGTTTATATTACTATTATATAAAATTTGAATTTATGAGTAAATCTGATTGACCACTTCTTACATCTCAGATTTTGTTTTATTGAAATAAAACCAAAGACTAACCCCCACACAATAGCCTAAAACGTCTTGAGGGGCGGATAGCCGAGCTGCAGTGTTCCTTCACAAACAGATAATGTGAGCCTCAAACAGAAGAATGTGATTGAAGTCAGGACAAAACCGCCTCAGAGGAACGTGACACTCTCTGGGGTCAGACCTTTGGGCGTGGTGCTGAATAGACTCTAATTCCTATTCACTCTGTATGGGCCCAGAGAAAGCCATTGTCAGGAGGAATTACCGAGCATGCCACACACTCCATCAGGCCCCATATATGTACGCTGTGCACTCCCGGGATTGGAGAGGCAGTGTCCAAATGTTTTTACACAACCTCAACCTGGCTTTATAGCTGAACAAATGCTGTATTAAACCAAATACAACTAGTAATCATGGGTTTCAGACTTATTTCCTGTTTGTTGGCCATTTGGCGCCTTTTAATCAAAAGATATACACATTTTAATACAGTTTCTCAAGCTCAGTCCAACATACCATCAACCAAAATCTGTAGAGATGGTTTGTGGTAAAGGAATATTATTTTATGTTTGGTGTGGTAGTTTTTCATAGCCAGCACGGAACTACTACTTGTCTCTACACATTTAAATAATGTATTGCACATTGCAAGTATTACATATACTGAATAGAATGAGGTCTACACTAGTGTGATACATTAGTATGCATATGAAAAACATTGGGCTAGACAGAAATTATGGCATTTAATATGTGAGTATACTGTTGAATAAAGTTTTAAATAAAATATACAGGCTCCCAAGAGCAGGCCAGCAAGAGGATTTTGTAAGAGGACCTTGTAGAAAAATCAAAACTGGAGCCATACACACTTGTAAATATTTGATTTGTATGTTCAAGGTTCATGACACGTGCCAACGCTCTGTGATGAATGATGGATGGCTCTAGTATCTGCTGGAAATATCAACTCAAGTACATGTTTCCCAAAGAAATTAGCACTTTTCACAAATACTAACCAAAAAGAAAAAAAATCATGTAAATATGTTGCAATTAGAGTACTAGTTGAACTGCGGATTTTAAGATTTTTATGTAAATGTCAGTTTGGCAAACCCCTGAAAACCCCTTTATTAGATGAATTGTGTTCTCATCTTCAGGACTGGGTGTAGACCAAATTGATAGTGCTTTGTCCCACCCCACCTACCTTAAAATAATAAAAGCATTGACTTACACAGTATCAAATGTATCATATTTATCGGAGATGTTCTTAGTGCCGTATACGCAGACAATAGCACATCATATGAATATTTAAAAACTGTTAAATCCACAGCGACGCCTCTTAAAATATGAATTATTAATAGCTGGTTGTGCTAAAAGGGGTAGAGTCTGTAAGTGATCTCTGCCAATAGAAGTCAGAGATGGAGAGAATCAATGTTAGAGGTTTAAGCTTATATAAATATTTACAGTCAACGCGCTGGACACACTGTTGGTTCTGGTTCTGTCATTTCCTATCCTAGCAGACACCACAC
>JACN01073306.1:0-10663 GCA_000787155.1 Scartelaos histophorus | reverse complement strand
TGTTTAACAGGATGTTATGATTAACTGCATCAAATGCTTTTCTCAGGTCCAGGAAGACTGCCCCTACAACACCATCCTTGTCCAACAACTCACGGATATTCTCTGTGAGTGGTTGGCTCTAACTGCAGTGAGTGGTCTAGCCAAACTGCAATGGGTGCAAAGCAAATGAAGTAGTTTTGAGGTGGTTGATGATCTGTTCTGATACCAGTTTTTCAGCAACTTTTTCAGCAACTTTAGACTATGGGCAATATACTTATTGGTCTATAATTGGTCAGTGAGTAGGGATCACCATTTTTAAATATAGGGATAACAACAGCAGGTTTCCACATGCCTGGAAACTCTCCTTGTGATATAGACAAGTTAATTATCTTTGCAACTGGTTGCATGAGTGACATACAAAGGTCTTTAAGCATCACAGAGTCCACACCAAAGACATCTTTAGCTGTAGAAGGTCTTATTGAGATAATAGCTTGCAGTACATTATGCACAGATACATTCATTAAACTAAGAGCAGGTGCATGTGAATTCACAGAGTAAGTATTTAAAATCTCAAATGAAAAACATTTGGAAATAGTAGCCACAGAGTCAATGAAATATCAATTAAAGATTTGTGCCACTTCTACTGGATTAGTAACAAAACGTTTTTCTATTTTTAATTCTAGAGTTTTCTGTGCTGTGTGTTTTGTGTCAGTGCTTGTGTCCAAAATAAATGTGCAGAAACATTCGAGGAGCCTTAAGATGCATGTCATTGTCTGCAGTATATTGTATATCATGACAACACTTTAATCATACAATTTGCTGACTATATCCTGTGCCTAATAAAAGACATTTGCTGGCTCCATTACTGAAATCAAGAAGATCTGTGTTGTCAAGCATCACTTCAGAAACAATAGAACCTCTATCAGGATCAGGACGTTTACTACTGTGGATGCCTTCTAGGCTTAAATGAATTTTGAAAATACATCATTCCTATCACAAGCTCCAACAAGGTAATGTAACATAAGGTAACATATTGGCTTGCACCGGGCTTTGGGTTGGGCTGATGGTGAGGCTCAGTAAAAGGACATATGACCAGCAGAGGGTGCTATAAGGGAAGGCGAAGACAGGTCACATTAGATCTGTGGGTATGCCAGAGATCACACTCTGCTGTCACATGCTCTCTGTTTCTGTGCCTGGTCCTCCTAGTGCTGCAGTTGTGTAGTATTTCCAGAGGTGCGATAGAAAGGAGAGTTTCAGTTACAGTAGTCAACTTGATTTGTGATGAATGTATGAATTAATGTTTCTGCCCTGGCATGAATAGACCATTTATTTCACTATATAAAACACAGTTAAAGTAACTATATTTTTAGAATTAGCGTTTACAAAATTATGCCTAGTTTTCCTTATTTTAGTTTTATTTTTGGTTTGGTTTGTTATGCATGTGGGCTCTTCCTACTGAACCTGGCTCCTGACTTACATTACAACATTTTGGCCCTTTTCTCTGTAAGTGCTGCATGAGTCATTCTGGTCTTAAAATGTTTGGAATTAACCCACTCTACATGATCCTGGTGTTTTTTATTTAGCTATTTTGTTTGTTAAAATAATCCTAGAACCAGAATAAATAGACAGAACAAATAAATGTGTATAAGTGAAAACCTTCACTACTGATGTCTCATTAATTTGGTTAAAAACAAATCTCTGTTCTCTTGAGTTAATATACCTCATCAGGATGATTTGTGGGTTTGTCAAATCATCAGCCCCACCTAAAAAACTAACAGCAAAGAACAAAAAAAAACAACAACAAAAAACAAAACAAAGAAACTCCAGGATCATGTAGAGCGGGAAATCAGGAACATTTTACGACCAAAATGACAAGGCCACAGCAGCAGGTACAGAAAGAGGAGCCACAATATTCCAGTGTCAATGGGAGTCAGGGTCAGAAGAAGCTATTTGGAATGTGGCTTGCACGTTAGCTATGTCCGTAGTGTCTATGATTATAAAGGAATGGGTACAAGCCATTGTAGGCATAAAAGCAGGAAACATCCCTTCATTAGAATTCTGTTTATCTTTGTGGAACACAATTTGCGGTCCTGACCCCTCAGTTGGTAAGATGATAACATAATATAGTATTTAGTATCTGGCATAATATTTAAATACAGTTTGTTCTTTAGCTTGTAAAGTTCTGTCTGTGTAGGAGAAGTGCACAGGTCTTAGGTGCCAGTGTCTCTCTGAAACCAATTACACTCATACAGATAAACCGCATGTGAAACAAAGAGACATTCTCACACATGTGGTTTGAGTTGTACCTAAATTTCTGTGGGAACCAAGAAATGGGTGGACTTTGCAATGGGCAAATTACATTTACCTGCGACCTAAATCTACAGTTCACTAAAACAGAAATCCTGAAACTGTGAACTCGGCTGCACACTCTCGGTTCAAACACACTAAACATATGTTTTACACAGGGCTATGGAGGGGCTGAGTCTTTACTTAAAATTAAACTGACAGGTGTAGCACCAATTCTGAGCTGGATACAATTTGATGTCATATGTCAGTTGGTATGCTTTGTCAATTGACAGCTCCATCTTGTCAAAAATATATACTTGCTGTTATCAGTTTATTCAATAATCGACATTAAGTACACTCTGTATTTGTCACATGTGAGGACAATTGCTCTGTTCCTCAGGTTGGAATTGGCCACCCCACTCTGGGTCTCATGGACTGTTTTTTTTTTATTGTTTTGGGTTGCTGTGTGTGTTGATTTGCTTTACCATGACCATATTACATAAGACTAGAATGCTGTATAGACTTGCTTGATGGCTCTATGATCACATGTCTGTGATACATTTTTTTAAAAGCTTCATCCCCTAAATAGTTGGGTCTGAAGGGCCCACTACCTAATCATGACTTTAACGATAACCTATACCACCTTTGGACTGAATAATTTAGCACCAACCTAAAAACAGGCACACATTTCTATATTCCACACATGTGCAGAGCCAGGGCAGATCAACACAACTGGACAACAGGTGGGACACAGGTCTGTAGTTACTGTTGGATTAAAATGACACGATTATTATTATAGGATTAAATCTGGTGGAAATCTGAAGGCCTCTTAAAGAGTTTGTTGGTCCATTAATAAAAGCCACACTCACTCTAATCATTTCTGCTGTGAAATTCTATTGTGAAACTGCATGCTTATATTAACATGTTACTTAAATATGTTGTTTTTTCCTCCCAATTGAATACCCTAGATGGATGCCAAATTAGATGAGGGAGCACAGACTGATCCAATGTAATGTGTCCTTTTTAAACAGGCCTCATTTAACACCCTAAAACATTACAAGCCAAAGCAAAAGTACTCCAGAGTAAGATGTGATTTACACTTGGATTAATTTAACTTTTTGCAACACATTTACATTTCTCTGCAGACTAGGACACATAAACATGTTGTCTTTCTTGTTATATGTTTATATTAGAAATTGCTCAGTAATAAACTCACAAAGGTCCTTGTCATCACAGGATGGCATTTGAGGAGGCCCTGTAGCTTCAGAGGGGGTATCAAAAGGTTTCCCAGTATCAGAGAGGCCCTGGAGAGGCCCTAGTTCTGTTCCATGGGCTGATCCAGAGGAGGCAGTAGTTGTTTCAGAGGGCAAATGCGGAGGTGTTCCAGAGACTGGTTCAGAGGCTGTCCCAGAGGCTGTTCCAGGGTCTGTTCCCGAGACTGTCCCAGAGGCTGTTCCAGAGACTGGTTCAGAGACTGGTTCAGAGATTGGTTCAGAGGCTGTTCCAGGGGCTGTTCCAGGGGCTGTTCCAGAGGCAGTTTCAGAGTCTGTTCCAGAGGCTGTTCCAGGGGCTGCTCCAGAGGCTGTTCTAGAGGCTGTTCTAGAGACTAGTTCAGAGCTGTCCCAGAGGCTGTCCCAGAGGCTGTCCCAGAGGCTGTCCCAGAGGCTGTCCCAGAGGCTGTCCCAGAGGCTGTCCCAGAGGCTGTCCCAGAGGCTGTCCCAGAGGCTGTCCCAGAGGCTGTCCCAGAGGCTGTCCCAGAGGCTGTCCCAGAGGCTGTTCCAGAGACTGGTTCAGAGGCTGTCCCAGAGGCTGTTCCAGGGTCTGTTCCCGAGACTGTCCCAGAGGCTGTTCCAGAGACTGGTTCAGAGACTGGTTCAGAGATTGGTTCAGAGGCTGTTCCAGGGGCTGTTCCAGGGTCTCTTTCAGGGGCTGTTCCAGAACCTGTTCCAGGGGCTGTTCTAGAGGCTGTTCCTGAGATTGGTTCAGAGGCTATTCCATGGGCTGTTCCAGAGGCTGTTCCAGAGGCTGGTTCAGAGGTTGTTCCAGGGACTGGTTCAGAGGCTGTTTCAGGGGCTGTTCCAGGGACTGTTCCAAAGGCTTTTCTAGAATGTACTGGTGATTCCATTTCTCTGATCACCTCGTCTCCAACACTGAAACATTTTGCCAATTCTTTTTTGTTCATGAGATTCTTCAGTTTGTCCCGCATGTCCTCTTTGGCCTTCTTCCTCAGTTCATCAGAAACAAACTTTTCCTCCTCCTCCAAAACTATCTCAAGCCAGTCCCCTTTTCGTGCATGCTCTGAGCTGTTATGGATACATGATGCAATAAATGCCACAAAGAATAACCCCAGGAGAAAATGCAGACCGTACATCTGAAAGAGATGATATTGACAATAACAGCAGCTCTTCACATTTAAACCTAAGGTAGTGAGAGAGAGAGAGACTCACCCTGGACTCATCTTTGATCCCTGTGACAATGGCTCGCTCTTCGTCTGTGCGTTGGCTGTCGTTCTTACAAGAGATGTTGTGGTGTGAGTGGTCAAAGCAGCAGACAGCCCAGTCTCCATCTATGAGAACTGAGATGGGCCAAATGGCACTGACAAATAGTGCACTGCACAAACGTGAAAATATGAAGCAGCAGCAGCTACAGGAGCATTTGCAAGAGCAGTCACAGCAGCATTGACAGCCTCTCTGACAGGCTGTGTCCATCCACAGCTTAGCCATCAGTATTATACCACATGGTAAAACGAAGTACACAGAACAGTCTCGGGGCAGATTCTTGCAGGTGCATATCAGCTCTTTCTCAAAGAGGAAGTGGTAGCTGAAAGCCATGATGACCAGTGCGTACAAGTTTATCCTCTGTAGAAAATATTGGATCAGTTGGCCCACCACATCGTGATAGCTCTCCATCCTCAGCCCTGGCTCGTAACAGACTGACTGCTGCCACAGTTCTGCTTGTGGAAACCACAGTGTTTTAGTTTCTCTTTTCATACAGAAAAGCCTCTGTGACATATAAACAGGAATCAGGCTCTTTTGAATAAAGCACAGATAATCAAAGGGCTGTGTGGGTTTTTTAAATAAATGCAAATGAATTGAGCGAGTTGGAGTATTTAAAAAAAAATTAAATAAGGTGAGAGCAATTAGATGTAACCAAAAAATATGTTAAAATAAATACAAAAAAATATTGCAAAAGTTTAAAAACTGACAAATAAAAAGATAAAATGACCACAACACTAAAAATACTAAAAGCTTACAGGGAGTCTTATTCAGGCAGGATCCTTGTCTAATGGGTAACCTGGGCACAGACAATTACTCTGCCAGTACAGGAATTCACAATATAAAAACTATTGCAGCAAGCAGCGTCTCTCTGTGCAACAGTCCTCTGGCCCCCAACCCCAACGGTGCAACAAAACAGAAGGGCACACACCAGGCTTACTGCAGGAGTGATGCTGACTACAAGTCCTATAAGGACACTCACATGCAGGGCAGGGTTTCCCCTGTCGTTGTGTGTTCACAAGCTGCATCCTCACATCAACCACTGCTCCCCAGCTCACACCACACACACACACACACACACACACAGTACTCAGTACTCACCGGAGGGTCAGGGTGCTGTGGTTAAACTACATTGTGGTGCTCTGACCGGGGTGATGTTCTGTGTCAGTGCTTGCGTGGTGTGGTCCTCGCTCCCACTGCAGACTCCCTTTGTTCCCTCTGCTCCCGCTGGGGTGCACTGATTACAGGGGTAGGCCACAAACTGGGAGAATTCAAATAAATATACACAACTTAAAGACACAGCAAGCTCATACAAATGAAATAAACATTCAAATGAAATAAACATTCAAATGAAACGTATAAATCAACTGTAAGCACAGTAAAAGGCAAAAGTCTCCAGATATTAGTAGGAATGAAAAAAAAATCATTAGTATAAATAATTGTTAAAGCAAAACTATTTGTGTCCAAAATAAATGTCCCAAATCGTGCATCGACTGCATCACTGCCGACACTGCACCGATATGCCGGTTGTGGCAAGGACTCCTCACCCACTCGAAGAGGGCAAGCCACCTCTTTCCGGTCGAGAACCATGAGCTCAGGTTTAGAGGAGCTGATCCTCATCCCAGCCGCTTCACACTCGGCTGCAAACTGCCTCAGTGCTGCAGGTCCTGGTTCGGTGAAGCTATCAAGACAACATCATCCGCAATCAGCAGAGATGCGATCCTGAGTTCCCCAAACCGGACCCCCTCCGGCCCCTGATTGCGCCTAGAAATCCTGTCTATAACCACTATGAACAAGACCAGTGACAAAGGGCAGTCCTGGCGGAGGCCAACGCGCACTGGGAACAGGTCTGACTTACTGCCGGCAATGCAAACACAGCTCCTTAGCAATGGACCCCGGACCCCGTACTCCCAGAGCACCCCCCCACAAGACACCATGAGGGACCCGGTCGAATGTGTTCTCCAGATCCACAAAGCACATGTGGACTGGATGGGCAAACTCCCATGAACCCTCAAGCACCTGATGGAGATTGTAGAGCTGGTCCAGTGTTCCACGACCGGGACGAAAACCACACTGCTCCTCCAGGATCCGAGGTTTGACTATCGGTCGGATTCTCCTCTCCATAGACTTTACCGGGGAGGTTGAGGAGTGTGATTACTTTGTGGTTGGAACACACAGTGACTTCAGCCAGGGTGATGGGTGAATCCGCCTCCGGGTCCCCAGACTCTGCCCCCTCTTCAGAGGACGTGACAGTGGGATTGAGGATTATTATTATAATAATTATCATTATTATTAAGTCAGGACTTCAACCATTGAAAGCTCTGTTCACAGTCCTCTGTCCGTCCATCTTTCACTGTCAAGCTCCATCTCTTTGTCCCCTTGACTCTGCCGACTTCATGATAGGACGATGGAGAGAGACTGCAACTGTCCAAGAACCTCCGGTAGCCTGTTAAACCGAGACCTGATCTCAGCTCTGCTATGTTGGTGGTGTGGAGATGGTTGGACATGGCAGAGATTTTACTGTTAACACACCCTCTGCTGAGATGAGGAATAAATCACATTTTGAAGTTTAACTTTAAGTCCTCCACCTCCACCTCCACCTCCTCCAAGAGCTTGAGGTTGTTACGGGTAGAGAACAAAGCAATATCCGCACTGTTTCTAAGTCCTTTATATAGATTTTTTTCCTTTTTAATGTGTAAGCACCAGTGTTTGTTTCTGACACAAATGGAGCATGCATCTATCTGATTGGTCAATCTATCTATCAATGCCCAACAATAATTTTAGCCATCTTCAAACACCATGAATAATTTCATTAAAACCTCCCTTTGAGTTGACTGATTTTGACACTATTCAACCAGAAAAGTTCCATTTCTCTTTTTCAAGGGAGTCCGGGTCTAAACAACAGTACAGATCGGACAGTACATCAGCATACACTAAGACAATCAAAACAGTTTCTGTCTCCAAAGCTCTGTTCCACCTTATGAGGTATCGTGGTAGTTTTCAAATGAACAGCTCCTTTTACCTTTAGTTCGGTAGAGATTGGCTGTTCCAGGGCTGAAAGTTTAAAAAAAAAAGTGGAGCACGTTTTGTATGTATTGCCACGTGTCATCACAGGAGTCCTTTCAGTTTGAAAGAAGAACTGAGCCTAAATGTGCAGGATTTGTGTGTTAAACATTTATGAATGAGACAAAACACAACTCCTGGTCCGTTGTGATAAGGAAACTACAGACAGAATACTGAAACACTCACAATATACAGACTGAAAACTTCATGTAGCACACAGTGTCCTCTGGTCGTTACAATATGTATAGCAGCAAAGAAAGGCTAAAGCTAATATTTTCTGAGGTGTAATCAAAGGTGAAATGGAAAATATTTCAGCATTTCTTTTCATTCAAAATGAGTAATTATTCTTACTTTTAGCCTTTTTATAGGATTAAACAGCCGTCTCCCCTTCAACATAAAAATAGCTGCATTATAACTGTGGTTACATGTTTGTGTATTTATTGTGGTGCAGGAGTCTCTGGTTTCATAAGTCTCTTCTGCACACAGTTCTTCATGTTTGCTTCATTTCCAGTTGGTCACATTCTCTGGGTAGTTGGTCCTTGTTCAGAACATCCCTGGTTTTGTTCTTTTATATTTCACATAGTTTAGATCTGGTGATAATCTATGGACAACTCGAATAGTAAATAATTTTTTGGGGTGGTGTGAGAAAGTTTATACCGTATGCTAATATATACTGAATAAGAATATACGTTTCTAATGAGCCAAATAAATAAACAATCAGTCAATAAGTGCACAGTCTGAGTAAAGCGAGTAGTTACTACTGGATGGCAGAGTGGCTGTTGTCTTTCAGCCGGTGTCTTTAATAGTGTCCAATCTGCTGTTTACTACAGTTCACTTAGTTTCATGTGGATGCAGAGTGCTCTGCATCAAGATGAACCAGACACCCACTTGGAAACGTAGACAGACTAATAATAATAATAAAGGATTACTCAAATATTTCTGAGTGAAAACATAATTCCAGGTTGGTTTTTGAGGAGGTAACAACATTATAACATGACTTTAAGCTGAGAAGAACTCATTTTGCGTTATAACTAAAGAAACTTTAATGGAGACGTTACGGAACAGTTGATTATAAAATACTATAAAATACCACAAAGTGCCTCAAACAAACACTCCCATCTCCTACATCATAAGGAGAAAAAAAGGAGAAAAATATCTTAAAAGCCTATTAATTTTTTTCAGCATTTTTTGCATTTGTCAATCACCTGAAAAAATAATACTAAGCTCCTAGGTATGTGAAATCTAAGAAAGCTTTCATTCAAAAATAAACTTTCTGTTGTGGGCCAGGATCAGTTTGTTTTCCAATCCTATAAATAAAAAGACATTGCCAGCAATTCATAGAATGTTATAGTTATAATATGACTTTCATCTGCAGAGGAGAGAGGAGAAGAGGAACAGAGGAGAGGAGAGGTAAAGGAAAGGAGGAGGAGAGGAGGAGAGGAGAGGAGAGAGGAGAGGAGGAGAAGAGGAGAGAAGAGAAGAGAAGAGGAGGAGAAGAGAGGAGGAGAAAAGAAGGAGACCCAAGCTGAGGGTGAATGGAGTCTTTACTCAGGTGCTGATTCTGATCAAACTAACCCTATAATGAGAACGGTACTAAAGATTATTTCATATCAACATATTTTTAAAAATGTGTCTTGATGTCAAATTCAGGATTTTGCAACATGTCAACAGGCTTTGCTGCTGAATCGTTACTCAGGTTCCCGCTGTGGCCTTGTGTCCTCAGAGTTTTGGGACACTTCTTAATCCAGAACATTTCATTTGATTGACAAATGAAAAATAAAGAATCAAGGAAGGATCCGAGGAGAAGGAAGCGTGGAAAGACACCTGTAGGGGGAGTTTACGCAAAAACTACTATTTATGCAGAAAAAAGTTTTAAGAAAGTGTAATTATATAAATACAGATTAAACTTGTGATTGATGAGTTTAATCTGACTTTTTATAGATAAAAAACAAAAATACCCAGTCTTCAGCTGATGCTTTCACACAATGACTTCTCCTGTCTGCTGTTGTCCCATAGAAATCCATTATAATCTTAATAAAATGATTAGTTGAATACTTTTTTTTTTCATCTAAATCTCAGGCCTTCAGTGCTTTTGTTAATATTTAGAGTTTTGTTCTCATAAGGCCAATTAAATGGACTTAGAATATAAATTATGTGGTTTAACATTTGTGGATTATTCCTTATTAAAAAATCATTTAATAAACAGGAAAAACAGGCTCCCATCTGTGAACATTTTCAGGAGTATTAATACAACCCCAATTCCAGGGAAGTTCTGATGTGGTGTAAAAATACAGAATACAATGATTTGCAAATCCTTTTCAACCTATATTGAACTGAAAAGACTACAAAGACATGATATTTAATATTCAAACTGATAAACCTGTTTTTATGCAAATATTCACTCATTTGTAATTTGATGCCGGCAACACGTTCCAAAAAAGCAGGGACAGGGGCATGTTTTCCACTGTGTGACACCACCTTTCTTTTTAACAACAATCATTAAGCGGGAACAGAGGACACTAATAGTTAAAGCTCTGCAGGAGGAATTCTTTCCCATTCTTGCTGAATGTACAACTACAGTTGCTCAACAGTCCGGGGTCTCTGTTGTTGTATTTTGTATTTTCATAATGTGCCACCCAGTTTCAATTGGAGACAGGTCTGGACTGCAGGCAGGTCAGTCTAGTACTCACACTCTTACTCTGAAGCCACGCTGCTGTAACACGTGTAGAATGTGGCTTGGCATTGTCTTGCTGAAATAAGCAGAACGTCCCTGAAAAAGATGTTTGGATGCAGCGTATGTTGCTTTAAAGTCTTTATGCACCTTTCAACATTATTGGAGC
>KN499177.1:15576-35629 GCA_000787155.1 Scartelaos histophorus | reverse complement strand
TATAACATTTGGCTAATAAACTATGAAGGGTTAACTTGAATTGTAGAATACTTAAAAAGTGCAGTGTCAAAGTCTAAATTACAATGAAAACTCCCACAAATCAATGCTGCTGTCTAAATATTGATCAGATGTGAGTGTATGGACTTAGATATACAGGCTGCCCACTGTGTTTGCCATTGAGCTGGGTTCACCATGTTGGCTCTCAGGGTTCTGCTCACACTCTTCTGTGTCTTATTTGTCAATGGAGAAACCAATGTAAGTAGAATATTTAAATTTGTCTTCAAGAATCACAAATGCAAATTGGTGCAAACTGACATTTGATTTCTTATTTATGTTTTTGAACTTGTAGGACACAATATGTAAGCACCCTTTTCTGTTTTGCATTTATTAATAAGTGTCATACAGATTGAAATGTCTTATTTATTTCTGTACTTGCTTTTGGCAGATATAGAGTATGGGCTGGACTACCCCACAGAGCCTCCGTTCAGCTTTGACATAGGCGACTGGCTGATAGATCTCCTGCATGATAACAGTAAGACAAAACTGAATCTTATGAATAAACTTTGATATTTTATCTTTCCATGGGTTTCAAGCCATGGCAACTGTCCTCTAGGGTCAAAGTAATTCAAATAATATATATCATTTGAATGGGGAAATGTCCTCACAAAATCCTTCAAATTGAGAAGGAGCGGTTTGTCTGAAACTCATGAATAGACAATGATTATTTTCAGTAGTGGCTGGAGGTATCATTTTTTTTCAACCTGATACATCGCTCACAACCAACCCCAGCACAATGTAACACATGACTCACACCCAGCCCCAACAACCAGCCTAATGACACAACCTGATCCAATGTAATTGTAATGTCATTTTCCTTTTCACAGATGTGTGTGATCCGAACCCATGTTTCAATGGAGGCTCATGCCAACCAACATCAGACACTGAGTTTGAGTGTCTGTGTCAAGAGCCCTATGGAGGCAAAGGCTGCCAAAAAGGTGCTTTTCTGAAAATTGAAGAATTATGTCACTTACCTTTTAATGTTGTGCAACGTTTGTGTTTTGAATTTCAGTGAAAAATGTTTGTGAAAATGTGAACTGTGGCCATGGCATGTGTGTTGTTGACTTGAACAATCCTCCGTTTTACCAGTGCAAGTGCAGACCACCGTACACCGGGCCTGACTGCATGACTTGTGAGTCCTTTTTACTTCATACTAGTTATGATAGTCACGTTACAGGAATGATTTCAATAATGAGTGTCTTTGCAGAAATAGTATTAGGAGTGTTACCATGGCGATATTCTGGTTAGATCCAAAAATTGCCAAATTTGCTCCGATAAGGATGAAACTTACATATGTCTAAAAACTTTTAAAAATACACATCTGTGTGAATGTTCATGGCAAATCAACAACCACAGCCAATGTTCTCATGATAAATGTACCTTCAGATACACAAACTTCTATATAGGCACATATAAGCCTCTGAATCACATACTCCCAAAAACATGATTTGATTGTTTTTTTTTTTCACTCTAACTATTCAGACATGAATTACTTACTACCAACACAAATCATTTCTTGTGAAAAAAACAAAACAAAACTCTTTTGGTTTCTAGAAAGCAATTCAAAAATGGCCATATATGGTCACAACAGAAGTGAAGGGAGAGGGGCCAAAAGTTGGTCAATTTTGGAAAAACATAATTTTTTCTAAAATTCATTGGGTTTGCTCCAGAAAACTTAAAACTTGCAGAAAACATTATATTCACCTTCAATTTGTGTATAATGGAAGTTCTAATGAAAACACCAATTTCCCGAACGTGTGTACACAAAACTGAGTCCGACTGGGATGAAACACATATGTCTACAATGCTGTAAAAACACACAAGTCTACATTTCACTATTACATGTTCTGTGTTTGTCTTCATGTTTAGTTCCCATTAGTCCCTGTGCTTCTAACCCTTGTCAGTTCGGAGGCACCTGTATCCCTGGAGTCAAACGCTTCTACTGTGCCTGCCAAAGTGGACACACGGGGAAGTTCTGTGAAAGTGGTATGTGAAAATACCAGAGGTTTTTCAACTTATGACAACATCCATTCAAATATCAAATCAAATACACAACTTAAACAAACACAAACTCTTATTTACATGTGTATTGTTGTGTGACAGTTCCTGGTGACTGTTATATCAGAAAAGGAGAGACATACAGAGGCACGGCCAGTATCACAGAACATGGAGAGGAGTGTTTGGACTGGCATTCCTACTTTGTTCTGGCTCGTGTTGGAGATGTTTTTAGTCGATTCCCAGATTTTGATGGGCTGGAAAAAAACAACCACTGCAGGTACTTGACTATGAATACATTTTTGGTTATTTCTTTAAATTTTGTTGATAGGACAGGAGAAGATGTTTTGATAGGACATTGCATTGCTAAATACATGAGATATATTAAATTGTAATAATGTTCCTAACTAACAAACACTTATTCTGACAAACATTGGAGATGAGGTGAATGACATGTCTTTCTTAACTTCACAACCACAGTCAACCAGAACTGGTATTTTTTCATAACCTAAACCATGTCTTTCAGAAATCCAGATGGAGACCTCAGACCATGGTGTTATGTTAGAAGAAGGGGAAAACTGCTCTATGACTACTGCAAAATCAAGAAGTGCCCTGAAGGTAATGAGCAGTGCATGGGCTTTTATTCTTATTTCAGTAGTTCAGTTTATATGGACATATGTAGAATTAATAGTAATTCATTCAAACATTATTTGCAATGAAACAATCTGATTTTGAGTCCAGTACAAAAAGGTACACAATGTTACTTTTACATTTTCAGATCCAACCACTCCAGCTCCAACCACTGCAGCCCCAGATGTGAGCCCGAGTCCCGTCTCTCAGTTCACTCAGTGTGGGGTGGGCCGACCCAAAAGGATACTCAGGATCTTCGGGGGCATCAAGGCTTTCCCCGGATCAAACGTGTGGCAGGCCTCAGTACAGATCAGGGGGAGAGGCTCCAGTCTGCCCTTCAGGCACATCTGTGGAGGGATCCTCATCTCCTCCTGCTACGTCCTCACAGCTGGACACTGTATGTAAGTCACGCTACACCTCTGCAGTTCAATCAACATATATGATTAAAAAGTATATTAAAGGTGCGTTTCCAGACTTTTCTGATGGAGCGTCTGTCACCTGCTTGTCCTCAAGAAGATGTTATTGTTTTGTCTAAAATGTTCCACAGTAGAGATCTATGTTAAGGAAGACAATCATAGGCTACATTATGAAGACACAACCCTATTCACAGAGAGAATTATTGTATTTTTGAGAAATAGAAACACCTGTAATGAATAAATGCTAAATAGATGTGTTTAATGTCATACCATGGAACATTCCTCACAAAGAAATAACAGCTCTATGGAGACAAGAAGGTTATGGACCCTCTATCAGAAAAGTTGCACAATGCACCTTTAACAGAAGCTTGTGTGTGACAGTGAACAAGGACAAGACTATCAGGTTGTTTTGGGTGGAATCGACATCCTCAAACATTTAAGGAAGACAATCATAGGCTACATTATGAAGACACAACCCTATTCACAGAGAGAATTATTGTATTTTTGAGAAATAGAAACACCTGTAATGAATAAATGCTAAATAGATGTGTTTAATGTCATACCATGGAACATTCCTTACAAAGAAATAACAGCTCTATGGAGACAAGAAGGTTATGGACCCTCTATCAGAAAAGTTGCACAATGCACCTTTAACAGAAGCTTGTGTGTGACAGTGAACAAGGACAAGACTATCAGGTTGTTTTGGGTGGAATCGACATCCTCAAACATGAGGACATGGATCAGACCATCGCAGTGACTGACATGTATGTTCATGAAGACTACAAAGAAACTCCTGAGTCAATACACAATGACATTGGTAAGTCAATAATGGCATTAACAACAGACAGTTCACGAGGAAGTGTCATTTTATTAATATGCATTGCACAATGAGTGTTGTTAAGTCTGAAAAAAGAAAAGTCAAAAGAAATCAACAAAAGACATCATCCATTCAAACACAATAATAGTTGCTGAGGGTAAAATTTGTCACACACTTGATACCCCATCATTGTTGTGTTCTTGGGCAAAACACTTCACCCAGCCTTCCAGTTTGAAATTAGAAACAATGACTAATTCCAATTCTTTTTATTTTTTGCAGCACTTCTTAAGCTCAGCGTGACGGACAGTCCTTACTGTGCAAAGGAAACCGCATTTGTCAAAACTGCATGTCTCCCAGATGAAGCCTTCCCTGCTGGAAAAGAGTGTGTCATCTCTGGATGGGGCGCGACTGAAACACGTATAATGCTCTCAGTTATTGGCTCAAACAAAACTATGACACTATATCAAACCTAAATGTTACTTTTCCAGAGAGGATCAGTAGTAAGCTGATGAACACAAATGTATTTCTGATCTCCAAAGAGAAATGCAGTGCTCCTCACATCTACGGAAATGCGCTGGATGATAGTATGCTTTGTGCTGGAGTCTTAGAGGGAGGCGTAGACTCCTGCCAGGTTTGGAAACAAGACATACAGCTTAACTCAGTCTGAACATCCACTTGACCAAGTATTGTTTTCATGTACAGGGCGACTCCGGAGGCCCGTTGGTGTGTGAGACAAATGGCACTAATTATATTACAGGAGTGGTGAGCTGGGGCGATGGCTGCGGACAGAAGAACAAGCCTGGAGTATATGCAGATGTTCTGAAGTTTAAAGACTGGATTTTAAACAAGATGAATTAAACTTAAACTAGACGTAATATATTTACATGCTCTGTTTCACCTCGTGATGTCATGAATCAGTAGTTTTCAAGTTAAACAGTTAACTTTTACCTTTTGCTCAGTAGATTGGCAATTCCAAGGCTGAAAACATCCACACAATTCTAGTGAAGATTTGTGGGGTTTAAAATCACAGTAGAGCAGATGTTTTCTGTTTGAGAGAACTCAGCTTAAATGCGTGATTTGAGTGTTAATCATGCGTGAATAAAACAAAATACAACTCCAAATTATGTATACTTGTATCACTTAATTGATTCACCCCTGAAATAATGGATCAATTTGGACAAAATAAGAAAAATTTGCTTTGGAAAAAATATTTTATTAGCAATTAAACCAAGCATTTACTCCCAGCTCAGCTTTGAGTTACAAGGGATACATAAATACTGAACCTGCCAGACAAAACAAGACCTCAAAGTGCATAAATTCCACAACCATTTTGTCTGCCCTCTTCATCGTCATCATCATCATCATCATCATCATCAGTAAAAACTACAAATGAGTCAAAAACATGTACTGTTTGCAGCAACACACATTGTACCAGCTGCCTGATTTTTAAACAAATGCATGTGACCTTTGCCTTTTAAACAACCTAAATTCAGTTTATTGAACCAGGTTACACATAACCAGGTCAACTTATTTGTAACCACAACCTACATTCTCTTCTCTCCTCTCCTCATTTTTCACACATTCAACGCAACATAAATATATGCTGAATTTTCTGTGCACTTCAATCAACATGCCTCTGTCTCTCTTCCACGTCCATAACCTGTTGCACTCTATTGCTTCATATGACAAAATTTGTTTTTGAAGTCAGTAGTTTAAACAAAGCATATATGAAAAAAAATATATTGAGTTAAAGTTCCAAGATGGCTCAACCTTTATCCATGGAACTACACTGAACAGAGATCAGGCAAAATTCTACGCCTGTTCTTTCCTAGTTAGACCACTTTTCTATCCCATCCAGCTTTTTACAATTTAAAGGTGCCCTGTGTAACTTTTTGATTGGGAGTCCGTCACCTGCTTGTTTCTCTGAATATGTCATTGCTCCGCCTGTATTGTTCTACAGCATGACATTAAACAGCTATACCTTACATTTATTAAGTTACACGTATTTGAATAGCTCAAAAATACCTAAAAAAACAATGTGACTGAAAGTTCTGGTTTGGTCGCCATGAAGATAAAAAGGTTTAATACCGTACTGTGAAACATTTCAGGCAAAGCAATAACATTTCCATGGTGAAAAGCATTTGACAGGCCCTACACCAGAAATGTTACACAATGGCCCTTTAACTTGTGGTTTCACTGGTGGTTGCAATGCCAAACTTCTTATGCTTCCTCTATGGGACCTTTAGTAGACATAGACTGGAGCATGGCAGCTGTTGATGATGATGATGAAGTGCTTGAGGATTTCTTCTCCATGGACTTGAATGAGGAAGTGGTGGTGGTTGTGGTTCTTTTCTGAACAGTCTGGATCTTCTTGCGTTTGACATGTAGGACCTCCATGGCGTCCATGTTGACTCCCTGTTGGATCTCCTCAGTGGTCTCCACCTGTTCTGACGACTGCTGCTGGTTCTGCTGCTGCTCCATCTGCTCCTGATACTGCAGCTGGATGAGAGGAGAAATCATCTGTTGAGCATTGTTAAGTATGTGGGGGCAAGGTGCTCATTATATTCTTGAAAACATGAAAACAAGTTAAAGTGGTACCTCAAAATAACTGGTTAAAATACCTTGTTATTTAAGGGGCACTATGCAACTTTTCTGATGGAGGGCCATCGGATGACCTGTTTGTCTCCAAGAATATATTAATACCTCACATGTTTCATGTCTGTTTCGACACTGCCTGGACAGAATAATTTTTTTTTTCTAGGTAAGCCTGCTTTGGTAAAGTGTTATAACACCTGTAAGTGTATATATGCAAGATAGACAGCTGTAATGCTGTATTGTGGTACATTCCAGGCAAAGTAATAACAGGTGGTAAATCCCTTACTAGAAAAGTTAGATAGTTCACCTTTAACTCAGATAATCAAATGTTAAGTTTACCTATACACAGGTAGAATTATTTTACTTATGGCACTTACTACTACTCTAAATTAGTGATATAAAATAGTGAAAAGTGCTTTACATCAAGGAACCACTCACCCATCCACACACACATTCATACACAAATGTAGGTAGACACTATTTTTATGTGAACTTACCATCATCATGTGCTGGTACTTGGCAATAGCCTCATCAGTACTAACCCCCTCTGTGAGGCCCAGTTCAGCAGCCCTTCTGGCGAGTTCAGCCTTGTGTGATCCAGGAGGGGTCCAGCCCACTCCCCTGATCCAGTTCAGATCTGCCTTGTAGTTTCGCTGTGAAATAGGATAAATTTGAATTTAAACAGTCAAACAAATTGCTTACTCTAACATTTATTACACCAAAATGTACCTATGCATGACATAAGTAGTACCTTTCCTAATAAACCAAATCAACACACTAGTTTGACTTCATATACTGCCATAGATCAACATATAAATGGACATGTTAAAAATGTTATTATTTATGGTGCAAATTGGCAGCCTTGCTTCCGTCAGTCTGCGCTAGGGCAGCTGTGGCTACAATAGTAGCTTATCACCACTGAGTGTGGAGTGAATGAATAATGAACTGTAAAGCGCTGTGAGTATCTTGAAAAAAGGCGCTAAATAAATGTAAGGATTAGCTAGTAGATAAATTTCTAACTGCTAGCCCTGGTGAGCTTCATTTTCCTGGTGCCAAATGCCATGGGTAACGTCACACTCCCTTAGTTCACTTCCTTGCACAGTCTATGAATATTACATTGACTTATTTACTTACATCACTCTGCAGTTTGTAGGCCTCCTTGGCGTGTTTGACGTTGAGCTGTTGGGGGTCACAGGTGTAGTCGTGCAGTTTCTGGCGGTACACAACATCACTGGCCTGGGCCTGGCTCTTCTTCGCCAGCAGGAACTCGGGCTGGTCTGCACTGATCTTGTACTGAGAGCGCCCCTCCTTGGATTCTCGCGTGTACTCCAAATTACTCTGCAGTTTACTGGCCGCCAGAGAGTGCACGAGTTTGGGGTCATCCTCCACACAGCGCAGGCCAATTTGCTGACCCTTCTCCTTCAGATGAGACTCCTTGTAACTCAGCTGCAACATAGGGTAAATAGAGATTGAAAAAAATAAATCTAAATCAAAAACTTGTCAAACTTTTGGAGTGACCACAACAAAGCATTTCTTATCTAGTATGTGTGTGTATATAAGATTTTATGTCAGATGCCCTTCCTGGAGCAAAAATAATTAAAATTCCATGTTCTATTGAAATTATGCTTTGTAAAAATAATAATAACTTGTTTACTGGCACTTAACTACTGTTTAAAAGATATGTTATAAGTAAAAAAGAGAAAAAAGTTAAAAGTTAGTATATTGTTACAACACAAGCTTACATCACTGGCTATTTTCCGTGAGGCCTTGGCAGTCTGAAATGGAATAGCGTCCAGCCTCAAGTCGTAGCCCGATGTCTTCACCTGCTCCCCTTGTGCCTTATAAACTTTCTACAAGGAAAAAACAGAATATTAACAGAATATTCTCTCTTTTTAATATACACAGCAACATTGTATATTTAGCACAAATCTTACATCACTGATCTGCTGGGCATTCAGTTTGGCCCTCACAAAATCTGGATCATCTGGATGTAAAGTGTACTTGTGCATGTCATCGTTCTTTCCAGATTTGTACAGCCTCTGCGCACAGAAGAGAATGTTTCTATAATTTTCTTTATAAACACTATAGTATAAACATTCATATTAATCGTATGCCAAAAGTTGTAACTAATACTCCTTAAAATTGGTTAGTTCAAGTTAAATAAAGTAAATGTACCTCACTACACTGCTGGTAGCTAGTCTTGGCGTGGATGATATCTGGAGAGTCTGCAACTTGAGTGAACTTGAGACGGTCAGGAAGCTGGCGATATTTCTTCTGCAGAAACAAGAAGCAAATACATTCAAACTTTGCATAATTATAGAACAGTTTGAATAAGGCCATGTATTTAAAAGATTACAGAGAATACTTGATACTTGTAATCCAATTCTATGTGACAAAAATTTGATTGTGATATTAAGGCTGTGCATTTGAATAAGGCCATGTATTTAAAAGATTTGATTATGATATTAAGGCTGTGCGATATAACAAACAATTTATCTTTTTTCCCTCATATGGATTGAGTACGTTTTAAATTTTGTCTTATTACTCATGACTTTTGATAAATGCCATTGCAAAATTCAAATTTCTTTAATTTAAGTCTGATCTCTGCTCCAAACTGCATGCTTTTACTAACAGCTGATTGGCTGAGGAGCACTTGATTAAAAAGACCCAAGTAGATCATTCACAATTACAGAGGACTGAATCTTGATCGATTCAAATTTGATTACTTGCACAGCCCTTAATAAATTGCTGCACTTACTTCACTGACGAGCTCTCCTGCCTTTTTGGCAGACTCCAACTGAGGCGCGCCCACACCATCCCAGGCCACTCCTTTCATATAATTCAGGTCAGACTTGTACAATTTCTACAAGAATAAAAAAACAAATTAATAACTAATTGAAAATACTTAGGTTACTTACTTAGGTTTGTATAATTAAGTAGTTGGGGTAATTGTACTTCAGTAGGTTCTGAACAAAGTAGTTACACGTTTAATTGAGTATAAATCTAGCCATGTAATTGTTATTATTTACATTTAAAATGATAGAAGTTGTCTCGGTGAACAACTGTTTCACCGCTGTCTATGCAGATTGTGGTTTAACAACTCAACCCAGGTTCAGTTTAATTAAGCAAAGTTGTGTAAAAGTCTTAAAACTTTTACTTTGACTATTTTCATCAGTGCCACTGATTACTGTTATTAATTACTACACAGTTAAAAGCTTCTACACGCACCTCACTCTGGAGTTCATACGCCTTTTTGGCCCATTTGACCTTCATGTCATCAGGTAGCACAGTGTACTCATGCAGTTTCTTCCTGTAGTCCTGATCACTGGCCAGAGCTTGGGCATTCTTGGCGCTCACGATGTTGATCATGTCTGGGGTGAGGTGGTACTGCCCGCTGGCTGTTAGGGCGTCTCGTCTGTACTCCTGGTCACTTGCCAGTCGGCCAGCTTGAAGGCAGTGCAGGACATTCTGGTCATCCAAAACGCTCTTCACACCAATGTGCTTCCCCTTCTCCAGCAGGTGGTTGTGCTTGTAATGATACTGCAGAAAAAAGATTTATTATGTAAACTACTATTATGTATGTATTTAAGATTACTTTCTTAAATGTGCACATCAAGTTACTGTTTTACCTAGAATGCTTCACAGTATGGCATTAAACATGTTCTCATTTTTGAGCAATAAAAGTGCAGATAAGTGAATAATTGTAACATATTTAAGTTTAAGGTCACGAACATTCTCAGCAAAGAAATAACATCTCCATGGAGTCAGACCCCATAACATTATGACACTTAACAAATTGTTTTTTCTCTTTCAGAGAGATTTTTGGAGATCAGATCAGTTTAGACTCTTTTCTTTAGCCATCTTAAGTTCCATGTCTTGACCATTTTTCCTGTTTATATTGTGTAAAATTTGAGGACAAAAACTGTACTTGCTTCTTATTATTTACTACTCATACTCAATATTCAACAAATGTATGTGACCTGTAACAATAATAGTATGTTTATTAAGTGTAAATTACGTTGAAATTAACGTTGAAATGTAAAAGCTATAGCGTGCATACATCACTAGCGATGCCGGTGGAGCTCTTTGCAGCCTGGAATGGGATGTCCTGCATGGTCAGCTTGTAGCCCTGAGCTCTCAGAGTATGCCAGGAATCTTTGTACTTAATCTAAAAGGAGACAGATACAAGTTACAAAATATAATGCACAACAATAAATCGTATTAAACACAAAGGTGAATATTATATGGATCATTGATAAAACTGCAGTTGCATTACATCGCTAAGATTGGCAGCATTGATCTTGGCTTGTGTAATCTCTGGTCTCTCACTGGTGATGGTGTAGTTGTGCTGGTCGCTGACACCTTTCTCTTTGTACAGACGCTGAAAAAACAAAAACAACATGTTTTAAATGGGCTACTATTTTACATATTAAAAAACATATTAACTCACCTCATTTGTGATTTGTCCGCTCATTTTGGCATGAACAATATCTGGGGAGTCAGTGACAGATGTGTGTCTGAAGTTGTAAGGTTGTTGGCGGTACTTTTTCTGATGTAAAAAAGAAATGGTACAGTTAAAATAAAGGTAATATAAATGTGATAGTAGTAAAATAATCCTGTTTTTGTTTCATATCTTACGTCACTTATGAGTTCTGTTGCTTTCTTGACTCCTTCAATCTGCAGAGCACCAGTAGCAATCCAGGCGGCACCTCTCAGGTAGTTCAGATCTGAGCGGTAGACTTTCTGCAAAAAGACATGACCAAAACCATGTCAGATAACACATATATTTAATGGTAATATTTTTTATAGTATCTAGGGTATTCATATGAGCTAGGACTTCTTACATCGCTCTGGAGAGCATAGGCCTTCTTTGCAGCCTGCACCTTCATATCATCGGGCAGAGCTGTGTACTGGTGCAGGGTCAGTCTGTAGTCCTGGTCACTCACTAAAGACTGAGCCTTTTTGGCATGGGCCACTTCCAGCATGTCCATGGGCAGGTGGAACTTGGACATCACCTTAGCAGATTCCTGCTTGTATTTGATCTAAGCGCAAAAAATATATATATATATTTTTTTCTTCCCATTTTTATTTTTTAAACAATTTTCTTAAGAATTGTGTATGTGTTTTGCAAAAATACTGAATTACTTACATCACTCTGAAGCTTAGTGGCCTTAACCGAGTGAGCAATGTTGATGTCATCCTGAAGTCCTTTCAGTCCAATCATCTTTCCTTTGGTTTTCTCAAATTCTGATTTGTACTTTTGCTAAATTTACAATAAAATGACATTAGTTACAAGTAGTAGTTGCTTAAAAATACTATAGCTTGTATGTATATATAAAAACACAAGAAAAGAAAGTAAAAAAGCGAGAAGTGCGCCTACATCACTCAGGATCTCTGCAGATGTCTTAGCAGACTGGAAAGGAATGGCATCCAAACTCAGCTTGTAGCCACCATCACGTAACTTAGTCCAAGATTCCTTATACTGGCTCTGAAGGGAAGGAAATTCATGTTCAAAAAGTTAATAAAACAACAAATATTTCAGGACCTTGTGCTTCTAGTGAGCCTGTATTTTACCTCGCTGATGTTCCTAGCATTGATTCTGGCCTGTACCAACTCAGGCAGCTCTCTGTTCAGAGTGTAGTTATGCTTCACATCTTCACCCTTTTCTCGGTATAACCTCTACATGGACAAAGCAGTGTATTTTTAAGCCACAATTTAATTTTTGTTGCTCTTCATGAATTCAAATGAAAACTAAAACCTACATCTACTGCCAATTTGTTGCTGAGTTTAGCCTGGACCATCTCTGGAGTATCTTCGACACTGGTGAACTTCAGGTTGCTGACATTCTGACGATACTTTTTCTGTTAAAGACAGAAAACACAGAATTTAATTTAGTGACAACAGTAGTGCCATTCTTTAAAAAGCCACCAGAGGGCATACCAACATCATTGCCACTTTAAAATCAGTGGGATAATGTATTTATAATCAGGAGTGATGATATGAGACACTTAAAATAAGCAACAGCCTATGTACCAGTTATTAATAGAGATTCTGTTTTAAAACATAGTTGCACAATACACATAGTTTTTGATAACATTGTATGCTAAAATGTAAAAGAACATTTAATGAGAAAATGGGTCAGGGTTGTTATAATGTAATCACACTTTGCTAAGTATCCTAAATATTCTAACTATACATAAATTCTACTGTGTCATTGTTGCTTAACACAGGGTTATGAGATTGGTATTAAATTGTGACCCTTTACTTCATGACTCAAGAAAAAGAGGAACTAAAATGCTCTAATTAGCAAAGTGGACATGTTAGATATGTGGCAGTTGTGTTTTCTGAAATAATTCTGTTCCTGTTAAAATAGCTCAGTATAGGGTTCATGACCCAGTTTTTAGCCACACATGCCCACTCAGTCTTTAAATACATCTGACCCACGCTGTAAACATAGATATGTGTTTTCCTGTCAAATGTTATGCAAATTTGGGTATTCCTTACTTCTAGCTTCTTCATCAAAAATGCTCTTACAGATTTAAATAAATTAGTAGCAATAATAATGTTTAAAAGTTATAATAGTCCTCCTGCTTTTATGCCGATGTATTTTTGGTCATCTTGTTAACGCATACCTCACTAACAAGCTCTCCGGCTTTCTTTGCCTGTTGGACATCCAGAGACTTGGAGGCTTCCCATCCAACCCCCTTCATCCAGTTTAGATCAGACCTATACTGTTTCTAAAGACAGAATCACATATATGGCATTACTTCTCAGTCTCAAAACTTGTAAATATTAAATGCTTTTTAAATTAATACTACGCACATCACTTTGAAGACCATAAGCTTTCTTTGCCCATGTGACATTCAAATCAGTTGGCAAAGTCGTGTACTCATGGAGGATGGTCCTGTAGTTGGTTTCTTTGGCGAGGTCTTGTGCTTTCTGTGCGTGACTGATGTTCAGCATGTCCAAAGACACACTGGAGACAGCGATAAATGTAATAAAATAAATTATCAAATTGAATTAGCTATACATTTGTATAGCTAATTCAACAACAACAACAACATAAAGCATAAGAATTCCCAAGATACATCAATACTTTTTATACTCATGACAAGCTACTGCAGTCAATATCACATCATTCTGACTAAAAAGTTAGTAATAATTCTGCTCAAATATATTCTATCCACTGCAAATTAATTTTGACCTCATGATCCATTTTTAAATGGATGAACACACTAACAGTACAAAAATAAACTCTTATACAAATGTGGTAAAAAGACTATGCCAATCTCTTCACATTTTGGACTGTTAGTAAATTATATTGTAGTGAGAAACATTGGTCCGATCATGCTGTTCAAATGAAATTCAACATCTATTAATATGAATAGTGGTTCCTCACTTGTACTTGGCCTTGGTGTCCTCATATTTCTGTTTGTAGAACCGGTCACTCTGAAGTTTAGTGGCTTGCATTGAATGAGCCAACTGAGAGTCATCACTGACAGATTTAATACCAATAACTTTGCCTTTGTTTTTCTCATACTGTTCTTTATATTTGATCTGTGAGAAAACAAAATAAAAGCATTAGAAACAACATTATGAGACAATATTTTAACTAACTATTTTAACTTATTTTCAACAACTCACATCACTGGCCAGGTCTCTCTTAGCTTTCGCAGTGAGGATAGATAAAGAGTCCAGACGCATTTCAAACCCTTTATCCCTCTGCTTTTCCCAGTTACTCTTATACACTTTCTGCAACATGACAAAAATACAAGTTAAAATAACTTATATTTATTTCCACTGCACCAGACTATAAAGGGACAGAGGAGCTCATTCTCCAACAGGCTCCTACAGCTCCGCTGGTGAGACATACAGGACTACATTCATAGCATAACCCATACAACTGTACAACAACTTATGTAATAAATAACACTATGTCATGTCAATCACTATTTCATCTATATATACCATATCTGTATATATTTGTATTTGTATGATTTATTTGTTTAATATATTGTTTGATATATTAGTATATTTTTACATTTTTAATTTGATTTGTACCATTTATATTGTTGCTTTTTGTTATTATAATATATTGTGATGTGTGAGCAACTGTGTCCAAATAATTTCTTTTTTGGATGGTTAAGGTTTGTCTAAGTCTACATATTGTTCTAATAAAATGTAAAATGGACTCACGTCGCTCAGGAGTTCAGCATTAGCCTTTGCTTGTCTGAAAAGTGGTTCATCTTTGGTCATGGTGTACTGGTGAATGATCTGCTCTGTGTCTGCTTTGTATGCCAGCTGTAACCAGTGAGAAGGATTAGCATTAGCATTAGCATTAGCACACCAGTATGTCACTATATTATACTGCTCCAAAACAGTAGAGTCTTACATCACTTTGCAGCTCCTGGCTCTTTTTAGCATGTTTAATGTTGAGATCGTCTGCCACCTGAGTGAACCTGATTTTGTCTGCCTTTTGACGATACTTTGTCTGGTAAACAAGAAGTAGAATCAGTTCAGTCTATTTGTCATTTGTATAAAAACACATTGGAAAAAGGATGCGAGAAGCTCAGAGTGCACAGCAATAGACAATACAATATAATGCAAAACCAATATAATCTCCATTTCTGTTGGGCTGCAATGAATAGAATTCACTATAACTAATCAATGAGTATCTAAAAAAATCAATTATCATTATCATTATCATGATTCAGATTACTAAAAGCCTATAGCACATGGCATTTACTGTGAAAATAGTTTTAATGACAAATAATGGTTTTAAAACCGTGCTGTATTTTAAAGATAGACTTTCTAGAAGCCTTCTGTCAGCATATCTGCTATAGGTAAATAATTGTTATTGTCCAAGAACTAAAGAAATCATTCTTTGATGGATAATCAATGAAAAAAACCCTCTCACTTCTGGTATAATGATTAGCTGCAGCCTTATTTTTCTGTCAAATAATGCTAAGTAATACTTACATCACTCAACAGCTCCCCAGCCTTTTTGGCCTGTTGAATGTTAAGACAACCTTCAGCTTCCCATCCAACTCCTTTCATCCAGTTAAGATCTGAGCGATACTGGTTCTACATATGAAAAAGACACACATTAAGAATAAAAATTACACATCTATAATAAAAATAATTTATATAAGTTTCCTTACATCGCTTTGTAGAGCATAGGCTTTCTTGGCCTGCTGGACTTTGATATCATCTGGCATCACTGTGTAGTCATGGAGTTTCTTTCTGTATTCGAGGTCGCTTGCGAGGGCCTGGGCTTTTTTTGCGTGGCTCAAGTTGATCATGTCCTTAGAGCAAGTGTACTGAGACTGGCTTTCCTTGGATCCTTTCTTATATTCAATCTGTGGTATAAAAACATAAGTCATATTTCATACACTGTATTCATGGGTTTCAGAATTATGAAAAACTAGGACCGTTGCAATAGCCATTAACAAAGACAAAATATCTGATCCTTAAATGCTAAAAAGTCCTCAAAATGTTGCCTATAACAGGAAGTCAAAACCCATTATTAGAAGCATTGTGTGATAACTTACGTCACTAGCCATCTTTGCAACTTGAAGGGAGTGTAGAGTTTTCGAGTCGCTTACGTTCACTCCCACTGCTTTTTCCTTGTTTTTCATATAGGATTCCTTGTATTTGATCTAAAGCACATGCCGCAGGAGTTAATTAAATTTGTCTTTTATCACATTTCATTAAATTCCTCCAGCTTCTACTTAGTCTGTAATGCTGAGTTAGAGTGTATTTACTTACATCACTGGCAAGGTCTCTGGAGGCTTTGGCTGCTCTGACAGACAGGTCGTCCAAACCAGTTTCACAGGCTTTTGACTTGGTCTTCTCCCATTGTTCTTTATATTTAATCTAAATGTATAGAGATTTTACAGATTACAAAAAAAACAACAACAACAATTAGAGGAAGTTTGTCTATGCATATGATATTTAAATACTGATTTACATCACTGCACAGTTCAGCGTTAGCTTTAGCCTTTTTGATTTGAGGCAGGTCCTGGGACAGTGTGTACTGATGTTTGGTCTTCTCATAGTCCGCTTTGTAATTCAGCTAAAATTCACACATACAGCGATGTTAACAGTGCTCGTTAATATTGTGCTTAGATTAAAGCATTAAAGAAAGTTCAGACTCACGTTACTAGCCAGTTGGGCGTTTTTCTTTGCAAGGATAATCTCTGGAGTCTGTATAACGGGTTTGAACTTCACTTGGTCAATATGTTGTCTGTAATTTTTCTGCAAAGACCATAATAATAAATATTGAGACCATAATAATAAATGCAGGACTTATATATATGATAAGAACATTGCAAATAGCTACAACAACACTCACATCTTTGAGAGGCTCCAGTTTCTTGGTACATTGGTAGCCTGGTGTTAAAGTAGCCTGGTAGTTGTATTCTTGCTCAGACCCTTGCTTGTAAACAATCTGAAATAGAAATCACCACAGAATGAATATAAATGGTGAAAACGAATGTGAAATGAAATAATTTTAACACTTACGTCACTTGCCAGCTTCCCAGCTTTGAGGGCATGCATAGTTTTTGTGTCAATTACAGCACCCTCATAGTGACCCTTCAAATCTGTGTACTTTTCTTTGTATTTGTTCTGCCAAACACAAATCACATTTAAGTAAGATGAGAAATGTGAGCAATATGTATAATTAATTATTGTAAACAATATAACACATGGGTGTACTTACATCACTGGTGAACTTGGCAACTTTGGCAGCGTTTTGAAATTGTGGCGTCTCACAGAAATTAATACTGTGACCTTTTGTGTTCTCCAAATCCTTTTTATACTCCACCTGAAAATAAACAAATGTGATTAAATGCCATCTTTATTACATCCCATGTCAAGCTAAGAGACAGTAAATGCGATTGGATATTCTACGGCAATTGTTAAAATAGTATACAGCATACACACAAAGTCACATACAAGATTTATAGAACATTATCTGAAAACAGGAGTGCATCTGCCATGCAATAAAGCTAATTACTTTTCCCCCATATATGCATGTATGAAATCCAATCTCATTTTACTACCATTTACTGCTGAAAAAATAGAAAGACTAACATTACTCTGAGGGGATATGCAATGGCCTTGAATATAAGCCTCCACTTCATGGGATAGGAATTTCAAGGATTTAAAAAATGCATTTCTGGACAGTGACAAGTTATGTCAGATTTCCACTGTGGCGTTGCTGGAGTCTGTTTGTCTAAGAGGCTACACCTATGTGCAAACTACATACGTGCACTATACTAGGCACACATGATGCTGACAGCCGCACCTCGCTGACGAGCTTGCTGATTTTCCGTGCGTTCTTCAGGGCAAGGTTGTCCTCGGAGGTCAGACTGTGGAAGTGTGACGTGCCCTTCATCTTGTTTATGTCTTTCCTATATTTCAGCTGTGAGGGATAAGAGGTGATTTATGTAAATAGAAATCCGTGCATCCCCGGCTTAAGGATCATGAGATTAGTGGCATACACATATGCATACAAATGGTTTAATTTAGCCAAGGTGGATGTGGTGAAGAATGGGACTGCATTGTTGTGAACCATTTATTCTGGCCAGTGTTGACAAGCCTAGGTGACTAGGTGATGTATAGAAGTGGAGAATTTTGACACCAAATGCCATTTTAGGGTTTAGAGTTAGTCAGTGAATAAAGGCTAATGTTATGAATGGCACAAAACCTGTCTGTATAGGCATGAGAAAATGTGAGTGAAAGTTTGGCCCTTGGGTCATATCTAACTTTCCACTAATTGAACTAACTCATTGTCTTAGAAGAGTGGTGACCATGGAAAACAAAGAAAGGAGGCCATGTGTGAAACCTATGTTGTCCCAAACCAGCTAAAGCCAGCTCAAGAATCATACCTACGATATAAACAATTCTCCACCAAGAAAAAAATATTCATACTCACATCACTTGCATTGTCTTGAGCTTTTTTGGCCAGATGGTACCCAGGAGTAATCATGGCAGGAAAACTGCCTTTGCCTCTCTGCTGTTCATACTCCTCAGTGTACGCAATCTGCAAGACACATTAAACCCTAGTGCTCATAATGATGGATAGATTATGGGGTAAATCAGATGCTATCATCACAAATGTAATTACCTGACTATGGCGCTCTCCATTTTCTCTGGCTAATGCTGCCTCAGCGACACCGACTTCGGTACTGGCTTTACCTTTTATCTGCTGGTCGTAAACCTGACGATATTTTATCTACGAGACAAAAACAATAAGTGAGGGAAAACTACAGTTAGGCATATGCAGTGTATGTGTGGTTTACAGTGGTTAATATTTACATCGCTGGCCTGTGCAGTTGCCTTCTTTGATATCTGGTATCCAGGTGTGAGATGAGCAGGAAAGCTGCCTTTCCCCCTTTGCTGTTCATATTCCTCTGTGTAAGCATACTAGAAAACAAAAAAAACTTCTTCACAAAACTATAACTATTTTGTTATGTCTTTTTAATTTTTTTTAAGAGGTCACTTACATCGCTAACTATTTGTCCCTGTTTTTTAGCGAGAAGCACCTCTGGAGGATCAACAAATGTTGTATACTTTGAAACCCGTTCCTCGTGCCCCTTCTTGTATTCCAACTGCAGAGAACACACCCATATTATAATCATGAACACACATCATATGCAATCAAGCAAAAGAAAAACACTTACACTACTGGCTAATGTGTTGGCTTTCTTAGCAGCTTGGTAACCTGGTGTGATCAGTGCAGGGAAGCTTCCCTTTCCTTTTGACTGCTCATATTCTTCTGTGTACCTGACCTTTGAGCAACATGACACAATTACAGAATACAGTCACATCTGATAATTTCACAGAATTTATATATAAAACATATCACAGAATATTACTGATACTTACATCACTGATGTTTTTCTGAGCCTGAGACACAGTGATCATCTCCTGATTTGTCACCATCCCAGAGTACCACTGCTGCTGCTGCTGGGAGAACTCAGATCTGGACTGAAAGGCCTGTTTAGACACAGGACACGCAGGTTTGGATCATTGTGTTTGTTTTGTGCATTACATTTGAGATGCTTTTCCCCAGTCTTTTTTGACTGACTTGGGTTTGATGAATTTATGACACTAGTAGAAAGTCTAGTGCAGATTTTATAATCACTTCAGATGCACCATAATGAAACACACTTGTTTATCTAAAAGGATTTGAGCGAAAAGTGTGACCCTTTGCCAGAGGCCAGTTGCTCTACTGGGAGCTCACCTGGCTGGCCATTTGATTGGCTAGTCGAGCCCTCTCCAGCTCCATGGACCTCATGTCATAGTGGAAGGTGGACATAAAGCGCTCACCATCTTCACGATACTTCAGCTACAAGTGCACATAGATGAAAGCATTAAGCCAAGGCCAGCACACAGCACATGCGCACACTCATTTTGAATTAGCAAAGCTGCCAGGGTCAGTATGCAATCAAGAGTGACTTGTACTATGATACTCAAATAACCCCTCAGTCAGACACTTTATTTTGTCTACTCTGAACCTGCTGACCATTCCTGC